>JAPMOR010053724.1:193034-232819 GCA_026543865.1 Argiope aurantia
TTCTCAGCAATAAAATAAATTGTATTCTTTATGAAGGAAATTTATTAAGTTATATTAAAATAAATCGGAGAACGAATATTTTTTGTATAAGCAACTATAATATTGAAATGAGACATTTTTGTTTATTCGGGCAAATGTATATTAAAAAGAATTTTTTTTTTGTTTCATTTGCCATGAAAGCTAATTGATCAACAATTTTCAATGACGTAGTTGTGCCATTAAAATTCAACAATCTTTTTTCTTTGAGAAAGTCTTTGCTATTAAAGGCAACATGAAAAGTAATTTTCCTATCAAAATTTTTTAATTGTGTAAGGATAATTAGTATGTAGAAAATGTGGTATTTGATTTTTTCCCTAGATATATTACGAATTCAGGTATATTTCAAAATGTCTATTATATAGCTGTTTCCCAATTGAATAACTGCATTCAAATAAGAACAAAATATCTTTGACATTATAAACTATTCCATTGCAATGAAAAATTGCAGGTGGGTTTTTTTTCTTTTACAGTTTTTTTTTTTAAAATACAAAACAGAAATCGTTTGCGGATTATTTACCTCATCGTTGCCAAAGAATAATAGCAAAGTAGAAATAGTACAACTATGAAATTTTCTGCCGTTGCAATAATTATCCCAATGATTTTTTACTTGTTTATTTATTTTTTCACTCAGAAGAAATTCATATCTACTCATAATGGAGTTTATTCATACACACACTCCATAAAGTAAAATTACCCACGTAAAGTTTTTTTCTCTGATTATTCATTGGTTTATGTTCATGATTTTAAATGGGAAGTATGAAATCCTTGCGAATTTATTATCTGATGATTATTTTTCAAAAATAATACAATGTAAAAGCAAGAAATAATAATTTTCTTTCATTACAATAATTATCTCAATATTAGTTTTTGATCTTTCTTTTAGAAATCGTTTGCGATTTATTTACCTGATAGTTTCCAAAGAATAATTCTATATAGAAATAATAAATAGAATGTAGAAATAATTATAGATTTTCTATTCCCACATTTTTATGATTTTCTTTGATTGTTCCAGTAACTTTTTATTTGTTTATTTATTTTTATCCCAATGGTTTTCATACAAAAGAGTTCATGAAATTTATTCATATCCATTAATAATGGAGCTAGCTTATTCATACTTGTATTTGATAAAGTAAAATAATACACAATAATATTTTTTATACAATTCATTGGCTTATGTTGCTTATTTTTAATGTGGAATATAAAATGCTTGCGAGTTATTAAGGGAGGATCATTAATGAAATTATGCAATATAAAAGCTTCATCTCCATTACAATAATTTTCCTAATGTTATTTTTTTAATCTTCATTTTTATTATTATTTTCGTTGAATGCAATCAATTCATATTCACATGGTATGCCATAAAAGTAAAATCCCCTGTAATAATTCAAATTTCTAATCATCGTGCAATTCTGCACTTATTGCAAGAACAATTCTCGGAACTTAAATGTAAAGAGCATAGGATATATATCAACAAAAGAAACTGGATTAATAGAAGGTTACTTAATAAATATTAAAATACTTGAGAGCCTGAATGAAGTGATTGGATGATTTTTGTCTGTAAGCAGTGGCATAACTAGGGCGAATCTATCATTCTAATATGTAATTTAGATGCCTTTTTCCCGTCCGATTAAAATCAATATTTGACCCGAATCTTGTGACATTTGTAGTATCAAGATCACAAACAGAATTTCATTAATTTAACCTTTTATGAATAATTGCGTTTGTATGTATGCTAACGTACAGACCGACTTTTCTTTGATAAATTTCATTCAAAATTTGAAAAAAGAGTCTATATTTTTTAAACTTGTGTATCATTCTAATTCTTTACATTTTAAGGTTATAGATGTTCTTTTTTGCTTAAACAATCAGACCACATACTTCCTCTGAATTGATTACTTTCAAAATTTGACAGAAATCTACAAATTATGTCGTAAGTCCTTATAACAAATTTTATCCGTCTAGCTCAAAGCAGTTTTGACACAGACAGACTAGCAGAATGCCAAAAATGCATCCTTCAAATTCAGGGATGTTTGAAACGGGGAGATTCGTTCAAATCTCGAGTTCAAATTTTTTGACGGTTACTATACTTTCTCTATACTAAGTATACGAGAAAGTAAAAATGCTCAAATACTTATAGTTGTCCATAATAAACTGCACCTGAAACTTAAATTCAGAATCTTCTGCTTAACTTTTTAACTTGGAAAGAATTCTTATACATTCGCATCCTCCCGCTCCTGATTCACATCTAATGATTCAGCAGATTTTTTTTTTTAAACTTTCAGTTCTGTTTTTTCGATATTATTACTACTTATTTAAACCATTGGCGTTCAATTTTGTTTCATCAGTAAAAAAAGATAATTTTTACAGCAAACAACCAGCTTATTTACGAAATATTCTGTGAATTTGCTCTCATTTTTTATTTCAAATATTAAAAAAAAAAAAAAAAAAAAAAAAAAAAAAAAAAAAAAAAAAAAAAAACGATTTTCTTTTGGTCCGTTTACTTACATAATATCTTGCGTATTTACTCGATTAAGACTAATTTTTGTCTCAACGGTCAAAGAGACTCTATTCCAACACATAAAAGACATATAGTATAAAATGAAATCTGTATGCTGTATCTATAAATCTCCTGAAACAGTCTGTATGTTTGAAAGAGAAAAACTCGAGAAATATTTAACTGATATTGGAGATATTTGTACCATTTTCTAAGGCATTTATTGGGGAAGGTTTTAGTATATTGAAATCATATCAAAATAGAAAAAGGAGTTTTATTATTGTGATTTACGATTTTATTATTACGATTCGCGCATGCGTAAAACAGCAGTATCTGTTGTAAGGAGGAAAACATAGTTTTAAAAACACACAAGACATTTATTCACAGATATAGACACAATTAAAATTAAACATAAATAAAAAACAGGTTGAACATTTTAAAATCTCTGGGGTTTTCAAAACCAGACTAATTGAAAATCGCTAAATATACAGAGAGTTCAGGATTCGGTCATAACACAGTGCAAAAACCAGTCTCTCCCTATCGTCTCATCCTTTCTTATTATATCATCAAAGCCCAGCTCATTTCAGTTGAAGTTCCAATAAGGCCGAAGAGGTTCGAACAAATTCGACTCCAGAGCGATTTGATTTCAATTGAGTGGTGGACAGTACACTGTGCTTTGCACTTATCCGCGCATGTGTGGAAACCTCAAACTGCGCATGCGAAAACAGTAAGAGCTGTGGTATACATATGCGATACATTTCTTCGTTTACAACTGATTTTAGACAGCAATTCGAAACTCTTTATGTCGAAAAAAAAAAAGAAAAGAAATCCATCCTTGGTCGCAGTACGTTAAATGCCAAAACGCTCCGTTTGTTGAGCGATACTGAAAATGTAGAGGAAAGAAACATTCGGCTAGCGAATATCAGAGAACGAATGTCCACACTTAGGGGAGGAAAGTCTTCTTTTGAGCGAAGTAACCGTCTCTCTTTAAATCGCACTACAATTGAATTACAGAGACAAAATGAATCAGACTTAAGTTTAAAGTTTATTTTTTACTCTTGGATGTTATGCCACGAGCTCAAAGTGTGGTGCTGTGCGGGTACTGCTAGTTAAAACAAGATTTTGCAAATATTTTCATTTGGTATTATCAGTGTCTCTGTAATATAAAAGAACGCTTTAACAGTATACGACCATTTTATTTAAGTTATAATTGTAATTTTGCTTTACCAAATTACCGTTTAATCTTACCGGCATATCCGTTAAATCAAGTTGATCGTGTTCTCACAATTCTTATAGGAACAGAGAGATTTTCACAATAAATTTTGGTGAATCCCCCAGTTATATGGGGACATGAATCCGAGTTTAGTTTAGTTTAGTTTAGTTTAGTTATATTAACGTCCCGTTTGAAGCAACACTAGGGCTATTTTGGGACGGACCTCGTAATTTTGAACCGCGGTCAGATGACGAGGACGACACCTGAGCTGGCACCCCCCTCTCCCCACCACACCAGCGGGAGGACGACATGAATCCGAAAAACATGTTTTAGGAATAATGTTTGTCTCTCGATCTGTGAACACAATAGCATAATAATCAGCGGGAGTTGTTTCTCCAAAACTTCCTCGCACACTCTCTAATAAAGGTGTTATACCAGAGGACACTTTGCATAGCATTGACACTAAATAGTTACGTAATATCAGCCTTTGGCATGAATTTAGCATTTTTATTGAATCTGATAGGATCCTTGGCGAGTTATTTAGCTATTAATCCCTGATGGTATGTGGTATAATGGCATGTTTTAGATGCGTTTTTATCAACTGATTGAAACCAAAAATTGACAGAGAGCTAAGATTGTAGTCACAAAAGCACATAGCAAATTTTATATATTTAAACCATTGCGTTTTTGAGTTATCACGTTTACATGTTTCATGCAGATCAACAAACAGTCAACATCTTGTTGGATTTGGCTCAAAATTTTATAGTTGTCTACATTATAAATGCCAAATCTGCGTTTATTAATTTAGCTTTCATTTTGTAATTATTACTTTAACTTATATTCTAATTGCTCAAAATTTGATATAGATCTACAAATTTGCTATAGAGACTGTATACCAAATTTCACTCGTTTGGCTCAGGGTGTTTTTGAGTTATTTTTGTCACAGACAGCGGACGTTTTCGAGAAATTCGATTACGTGATAAAGAGTTCGATTAATTATTGAATGATGCTGAATAACATATTTTATTTTCATTGTCGTTACTCTTTTCCAGGAGCCGGTTCTGCTGGGGAGGGAGGGGGAGAATAAAAGTAATGATTGGGGAAATATAATTTATCTGCAGTTTTCATATGCGTCTTCTGTATCAGCATCAGATCTGGCTTGTAATTATTCAGAAATTCCCTCAAAAAACGTAGCCTTATCTACAAATCCATGTACATTCCAGGAAAACCCAAGAGCAACTCATTGTGACGTAGTAGGTGGCCCTCTAAGAGCTTCCATAAATAGCATTAATTTATCAGTTGGTGCTTCCATACTATTTAAATTGTTGAGAAGGGCTTTAATATCTCTGAAAAAAATGTTCTTAACTCTTCCATTAGCTGCATTAAGGCTGCGAGGTCCCCAGTTATGAGGGGCGTTCCTTTGTTTATATTTTGCTCATGATTATTTTTTCTCCTCACTTTTACTTTGGCATTCACTCATTGGTTTATTTATATTTTGGGGTATATGGTTTTCCATATTTTGTGTATTCTTACCCCTAGCTATTGCTGCAAAAGTTTTACCAAATACAACTTTATTTCGTTTTATATTTATATTTGGGTACCATGGGCATCCAGTGTAACTGGTTGCATGTAGATCTTAGCAATTTGTGAATTTAATTACTGATTTTTTCAGTGCTTTTATCCGGATAATCCCTCAATTTCCACTCATCTGCACACTTAATGCATTTGGATTTCATCTAACAATTAGCCATCCCATGGTTACAATTCTGACATCTAAAGCATTGTGGTATTGATTTGTTTGCATATTTTTCGCGCTTTACTATTACATAAAAAAATCTGTTCAAGTCTGTAAATTCCCACCATATTTTCATTTTTGAATGAAAAGTTGCCAATTAGAGGAGAGTAAAAGACTTGAACTCAACGTTCTTAATCTCCAGACATAACACGTGAATAGAGTAATGGCAAGATAATGAGATTCTTTTGAAGCAACCTTCATGAGGTCAGTAACGACTTTTTGTTTCAGTTCGCCTGCTTCCAGTAAAACGGAAGGAAATATCTAGCGTTTGGCACCGTCTTTAATCTTTTGCATACTGTCGTTGCTAGTTGAAGATTCTAATTTGCATATTTCTTTATAGGCCATTCCTTCGTTGGGGTGATTCGATCAAGAGTTTTCAATATTAATATGGGATTCATAAAGGTTCTTAATTTCTTTGCTGCTCTATTTAGAGAAGCTAGGTGAAAATTGTCTTTTTCTTATTTCTTTTCTATTGGAGGTGCCATTTCAACATTGAATGGGTATTTTTGTAAATTATCTTTCTTGAAGGCCTTCGAGTTTGTATTTGCAATTGTTGTCTGGAGGTACCATTGAAAAAGCCGTATATGCTGTTCATTTTGATGAGCTTTGTTTGTTTGCTATTGTGGAATTTAAAAAGTTGTGAATTTACAGATGATAGATCAATGGTCTACATGCTGCTGATTGAACGATCGTTCCGAATGATTTATTGGTGCCAGAAATTCAATTACCCAATTCAGGAATTTAATTACACAATCAATAGGACGAACTGCGTATTGATCGTGTAATTAAATTTCTGAATTCAGTTGTCATGGATTATTCATTACTTTATTGAGCATGTGCTAGAAGCTTTCTAAGTTCATATGGCAGTTTAAGAGTTTGTCCATTTTATTGGGATCAATTCAAATGAAATTGTGAGATTTTGTGTAGCTTTGAGGTTTTTGTTTGTTAGTGCCAGAGATCAATCTCAGAATAATGATTAATTATCATTTCATAAATATTTTGATTTTCAAATTATTTTATTTTTATAAATATTTTAATTAAATTAAAAATTTTCATGTGTTTCTAAAAATTAAAACACGAGCAACTAGAAAAGTCAGATCTCCAGATGAACCTTTTTAGAGGTTGCCATTCAAATATCCTTTACAGAAAATGTAATGAAAAAATTTATCGATGAAATTTTATTTTTAGTTAGATATGAATTTGAATCAAATTCACAAATCAAAATGATTTTAAAATTATTTAAATGGACCGATAGATTTATAAAAATGAGAATCTCATTTTAAGAGGACAAATTGTACTTTTTATTAACAAAATATTATCTAAACGCTTATGAAAGGCTAAATTCTGTAATTTTCAAAACGTGAAATAATGTTTCTTAGTTTCGCGTGAGTTTGTGTTTTCATTCACTGTTCCATTTCAACAAAATTTGTATTTTGTCCGTTTCTGCTGAGCATTGTATGATTGCTGAGTCATTTTTTGAGTTCGAAATGCGAGAAATAGTTCATATTCAAGCTGGTCAATGCGGTAATCAGATTGGGGCAAAGGTAAATATTATTTTCTTTTATCCGGATAATCCCTCAATTCACATTCACCTGCACACATAATGCATTTGGATTTCAATTCTGAAAGCGTTTCAAGCGTTAAAATGGTTTTATGATCATAGTTACTCTCAAAATGGCTCTAAATTGTATTTAACATTTGGTGATAGTTTGTGATAAAATATTTATATTGAGATCTAATAATAAATTTTTATGATCATAGAGCGAATTGTGAGTAATTGAAATTAATATATGCTCTAATTTAAAGTTTTTGTATTTTTTAAGTATTAATTTGAATGAAATTATTTAAAATTTATTTGAACTTTTTTTAAGAATTATTAATTTTACCAAATACATCGCACTGTATTTTCGTATCACATCAATAATTACTGCCATGTGAAATCTTAAGTACCATACACATTTTTAGCAACTATTATATTAATTTATTTAGTAATTTTGTATTTAAAAGATCAAACAATTATTGATTTCTTAAAGATTTGTTAAATATGAATTTTCGAATAGACTTATTTTTGTATATTTTCTGAAAAAGGTTTCCTTTTAAACTGATAAATAATTACTACAAATTCAAAATTATATATATGGGTGCTTGATAAAAACTAAATTACTGATGTTTTTTGAAATAATTTTTAGTGATATACTTTTGATTGGAGCAGCTTTAATATACAGTCATTTTCGCCAAAAATGTAGTTTATTGCCAAATTTGGTAAAATCCTAGATGGGCCCACCTCTTGGCGACTTATTTGAAATCTCACCAAGTTGACTACTAATTGAATATTTGTTATAATTTTTCAATTAAAAAACGATACTTGAAGGCTAGAAATAATATAATAAAAAATAAATATAATAAATAAATAATTATAAAATAAAAAATAATAATAAAATAAAAAATTTAAAAAAATCCATCTAGGTTGATTATTTAATAAAATAAAGAAAGAATAATAAATAAATATAATAAAAAATAAGATAAAAACCCCCCGTCTAGGTTGCTACATTGGCGAGAATTCAAAAAGGCGCCAAAAGGTGGGCTGTGCTAGGATCCACCCCCAAATTTTAGTGAAATGGCCGAATGTGGTGCGAACGGCAGCAATAGTATAAAGGTACAAAAGCGCCACCGAAAAATTACCACCCTCGTAAGGCGCCAAATGATTGTATATCAAAGTTTAGCTTAGCAGTTTTTTAAATGAATTTTATGGGACTAAATAGAAACTAGATAACTGAACTGTGTTTTTGGTGCAGCATATCCGAGAAAAGGATCTTGCGCCAGAAAATTATCACATCCAATCCAATCAAAGTTTAGCCTTATTAAGTCTGGTAGCTATACTTGAATTATCTTGAAGCGATTTCTCACCTTATATAATCCTCCCAATTTTTGGAGCAACCCTAAAATCAGTCAGTTACCATTTCTTATAATGATCCAAAATGGCATTGTTATTTTATATAATTGCGTAGTTTTGGCGCGTTTTCTAACAGTTGGCTAATCATGACATCTCTGACAAGGAACCTGACATTGGTCTTACATATTTTTTTTTCTTTTCTAAAGTTATATTTCAATATTTTGAGATTCAAATTATTTGACGAAAATAAACTCGGGTGAATCGTAGTTTAGCCCCCTTCTTCGCCAAGTTGGCGATAACGCACCCAAACTGACAACCCGCGTTCTCTAGTCTAGTACACCTCCGAAAAACACGGTGCAGGTTCGTGGTTGGAGAGTTGGCGATTTTTGAAAAGAGCGTCAAGCAGGGGGTTAAACTACGATCGCACCAAAATAACATTCTCTTGAGTTAGAAACTTCATGATATTTGTAAAAAGTAGATATAAATATCTAGATTTTTATGTCAACGAAAGATTTGACGAGTACTTACAGTAGCGTTCTTTTCAGCTTTTGATGATGAAATATTTCTGTCTTAAAATAACAATAATTAATTTAACTTAAATAAATTTGAATGCAAAAATTGCATTATATCATCAAAATTTTTTACTGCATTATTTAATCAAAGTAAAGAAAGTTAAGTTGGTGGTGTCTTCAAATTTGTCGCCAATATGGCAACTCAAACAATCAAGCAAAATGGTGCCCGGTACAGGCGATGGTCACCAAAAACAATGATACAATCAATGCTACAAATCGATGACACGAAGGGAATATCATAGAATGATCATTCTTTTTTTATGTATAAATTGTGTGTTGTCGCCAATAAAGTCTGCTTGGTAAGTGTTGATTCGAAGTGAGCAGTGGACTGTACTTTTGCTTAAACTTCTTTATTTACACTATATACACTCCTTTTGCGGTGAGTAGTTCATATAATACATGGCTGATTGCGGTATTGCATTACGGTTGGCTTAGTTAATCCTTACAAACTGAAGTTGTTTACAACTTCTGCGGGGGCTGGGGAGCCGATGCGGGTCAACGATCTAATGAACCCCTGAAAGACTCGACCGGAAGGGCGGGTAAAGGGGTTGCCATAATTTTAAGATTGCCAAGTTTGGCGTTAAGTGACATTCGCGTGAACAGTAAGATTTGCGAGAAATGAAAAAAAAAAAATGGCGAGAAATGAAAAAGTACTACTTTCAGTTACAATTTCACTGCAATGAGAAATCGTCACTGTACTTGGGTACGATTAATATACGGTTTCTGGCAAAGAATGTCAAAATCGTGGCAATTGGCATAACGCTCGCCATCTTGGATGGATACCAGAAATGGTAACAGCCGCTTTTACATGGTTGCAGTTAAATATCGCTATAATTAAATTTGACCAGCAGTCATCCCAAAAAAAATTTCTCAGCGACTACGTATTAATATGTCTATCCCATCTTGTTTTTTCGCACTGGGATTGTTAGCTATATGACAAATAAACATTTCAATCAAATCATTTATAATATTTTTATTAGCAGCTTTAATCAGAGATTATAAATTACCATTAACATTCAAAATTTGAAGAATTTGGGTTTAGGTATATTTCTCATGGTCTTGGAAAATTTAATCTGCATTCTGTATTGCGCTCATAATAATATTTATCACTCTATTAAAATAAAAGCTTTGAAGACTTTTAATTATTTTTCATTATATTGTGATTATTGTATGGTTTCTCCCTAAGCACATCGAATCCATAAGCCAATCATTCAAAAACTCACCAATATCCCGCCATTTTGGATAATAACGGACGGTTTTCAGGATCGTAATAAAAAATTATCAACAATACGTTTGGCGAGAAATTACCCATAACTAATTAAATTTTGGCGACCGTATATTAATTTGTTTAGCCGTATTTTGGCATCAAAATGAGAAATGTACTACTTTTAATTACATAATATGAACCATGATATCATATGAAATACTAAACGGTATTATAAATATAAAAGAAATATATAACCATATGGATGTTCAAAAATGATCATTTAGATGTTTTTTTCCCTTTTATCTGTAGTTTTGGGAAGTAATTTCAGATGAGCATGGCATCGACCCAACTGGTACTTACCATGGAGATTCTGATTTACAGTTGGAAAGAATAAACGTCTACTATAACGAAGCAACAGGTAAAAAAAAGTAATTGGTATTTATTAATTTACGGTGAAAGAGCAAAAACTCGCCAAATGTAGTACCAAAACCAAACAGGCATCGAAGCGCTATGAACGCGCATCTAACTTATGAGAAAAAAATAAGCATCTGATTACATTGTTTATGTTAAAAGATGTTTAAATTATCGCCAATACTTCACCATTAATTAATAAATGCCAAATAATTTTTGTTTAGTGGAAAAAAATTGAGTAATATATTGCTAATTTTTCCAAATAAAGGACAGAAGACAATTCCAGATACGATAAGACATTGAAAATTAGATATTTTTTAATACTTTCTGTTAAGCGAGAACCCCACCTTCTTTGATATAAAATTCTTCATCTCATTTCATTTTAAATTAGAAAATTGTCTTAATTTTTGAGTAGATAAGTTAGGCACAGAGGTGGTATAATCTTTTTTTAATAGAAAGGAAAGCAGCTAAAAAAATCTGTCAGAAACAGCTAAATGAAAAATGATGGGGAAATAATTAAAGAAGGTAAAAAAAAGAGCCAAAAGTATATTTCACTAAGACTAAGAAAAATTATTGGCCTTAAAAATTTATGAAAAAATGTTGTTTTTGCATTATATTTCAGCTATTGAAGTATATATTTCAGTAAGACCAAGTAAAAATAGAGACCTTCGTTTGTTAGCTTGCTTTTGTGAAATAAATTTCCCTTGATAAACATCAATGATTCAATGGTTTTAGCAAATTTTAAAAATATTATTTATCCATTAATCATTCAAGACATCATCAGAAACAGATTAATGAGATAGTGTCCATGGAATCTACTATTAATTGGTTAATCGAATTTGATTATTCATTTTTTATTAAAATAAATAAGATATAAATCGATATCTTCTTACATTTTTTTTAAATTAATAACTTTTTTTTCGATTTTTAGGAGGTAAATATGTCCCCAGAGCTGTCTTGGTGGATTTGGAGCCAGGCACTATGGATTCTGTGCGATCAGGGCCCTTTGGCCAACTTTTCCGACCAGATAATTTTGTTTTTGGTGAGTAACTCTATTAACACGTGTGCAACTTTCCCCCCTCAGTTTCAGAATTATTAAAATGTTAAAATATCAATAAAAATTATTAAAAACCTTGTGATTTTTTTAAAAAAAAAATCTTGAAAATTTTGAACACCTAATTATTTTTTAAATGTAAGACTCGAGAATATAGTACTGCAGTGTCGCTAAACTGATTAAATTTTGTAGACATAATCACTTAGAAAAGTAAGATTTGAAATAAGGTACTGCATCTTCACCAAACTGTCGTAATTTTTTTTCCCCAAGTAGTAGAATGGCAGGCCACCATAATGATTTTAATCATCTTAAATCTAATACCTAATTTGGAGAGTTATCACTTGGAAATTCTCTATTTTAGTGATCATTTGAACATTTTCTAGTTTAGCGATCGTTTAATGACGATATCGTGCTAACCAGTTTCTTACGTTTTTTGATGTTGTTGCTTAAAACAATACTTTTGAAGAAAACTTTTCATAACGTAGCTACCTTTTAAAGTATGTATTGATATTTATAAATAACATTTGTTAAGATGGTGATCTTTAATCTCATACGCACAGAAGAATTCATTAGATTTATTGACTAATTGATTTTAGTTCACTTATCATTTATCAATAATTAATTAAAAAATCATATTTCATAGTTCTAATGACATTTTCAGAACGAAATGGAGATTTTTTTTTCATTATTTGAAACAGGATTTTAGAATGCAGAAATTTATGAATACATAATTAAAATCGTAAAATAAAAACTATAGGAATAATATAAAAATGCAATAAAAACATAAATAATTTTAATTAAAAAATTTTCAATGAAGTAATATTTTTATTACTTGTCACATTTTTGATCAATGTCCAAAAGAAAAAGTTAAAGTAAGGTCTAAATATTATTAAAAAAAAACAACAGAATACGTATTTGATACATTCATAGTAGCTAGATTTATTTTTCTGGCAACACCAAAAATGCACCAGATAGGAACATTTGGAAAGTATTCCCTACAGATTTTTATCATCTTATCTAGGTCAGAGTGGAGCTGGCAATAATTGGGCCAAAGGTCACTACACCGAAGGTGCCGAATTGGTGGATTCTGTGCTAGATGTGGTTCGCAAAGAAGCGGAAGGCTGCGATTGCTTGCAGGGTTTTCAGCTGACCCACTCACTCGGAGGGGGCACTGGATCTGGAATGGGAACCCTCATGATCTCCAAAATCAGGGAAGAATATCCAGATCGCATTATGAATACTTTCAGTATAGTGCCTTCGCCCAAAGTAAGACACTGGCTGTTGGTGATTTTAAACTGATATCTTCATTTTTGTTTTTTGATGTATGAAATACTCAAAGGAAAAAAAAAAAATCTGCCAACAAATTTATTTTGTGATTTTGAAAAGTATTTATGGTTTTGGCAACCCCAAGAACAAAAAAAAATTGTTTATGAACACGGCAATTTAATGTGTTAGGCGGATAAAATTAAATATGCGGCCGTTACGGCTAAATTATAAGTTTCAATCAAATTTTTATAAAATTCGTTCTACAGAAAGTTTGTGAGCCGTACGAAAACATGTAAGCACAATAAATGGAAAACGAAAAAGACCGGATGGTATAATCTGCAAAATTGCAGAACTGTATTAAATTTTGGATCAAATTTGGCGAAGAAGAGAGTGTCTATTGGTCTGTCTACTCCAATATATGAGGGTACCATAATTTAACAACAAACTCATTTTTCGATAATGGATAATGGATGTATTATTTTGGCAATAAAATTATAAACCCATATCAATTGTTTGGTATGGACAAACGCAGAGTAGAGGTCCAAAATGCGAAATCGATTCTTCAAAGCATTCAACAAAGCTAACCGCATACCATGCCGTATTGTCTAATCACTAGTCATCGGCTAGTTCCCCGAAATTATATTTGATTTCAGATAAATCGTTTAGATTTAACCTCATGTCTATGACCCGCTAAATTGTCTGACACTAAAGCGGTGTTATTTTAATTGCATATGCTCCGTTCTTTGCGCACTGTGTTTCATTAAAATCGCTTGACATCGACATCAAGTGCTATTAAAAACGTAGAGGTGCTGTTTACCTAAACTTCGCGGCATTTCAAACTGTCCTTTTGTCTTTCATGCAAACAACACAAATATTAAACAGAATCCTTCTTTTTTAACTTTCAACAATGGAAGAAAACCAAGCGATTCAGTAATTGACGAAACAATGAAAACGGTTTGAATTTCATGGCAACAATGCAATCTACAGTTGAAAATTTAACAAAATAATATTCTTAAAAAATTACCGAAATTTATGAAAAACTTGCACGAATTTTAAAGGTCTAGACTGTAGATTAAAGGATTTGGTCTGTAGAGAGCCAATTCATATATATTCATCTTTTATTATTAACAGAGATGATTATGCTTTCTTCCAATGTAAGCTCTAACATATTAAGAGTGTGTTTTTATAGAAACTCTTCAATTCTATTAGAAAAAAAGTACTAAAAGCCTTCATGCAATTGTTTATTGTTGTTGTTAATTATGGCACTTGCCATAGACAAATCCGCTAACGAAGTCAGCGATTTAAGCCGAGTTTGTGCAGTAGGTTCTGAAGGTAAAGGCCTCTGAGCACCCGAGGCTAGAAGTCTGACTTGTAGCTCATATGAAGATGATAATCACAGACTCGCTTGCATAACCACTTTTTACAGGGATGGGACTCTTTCACACATAGAACACAGGGCAAAGAACAACCATGCCCGAACAAGGACTCGAACCTGAAATGGCCAGGTCACGGGCACTACCCCTAGGTCTTGACGCCGGCGTATAATTGTTTTTTTGAAGACTAACTGAGAACCTTCAGAATGTAGAGTCAGGATACAAACTAAATGAATTTGTCTTGAATTTTAAAGATCATAAACCCATCCCCTTTTTCCTGTTCTTTAATTGGAATAATCGAATTAAAAATAAATACATTAGCAGTTTGTTTCGTTTTTTTTATTTTATTTATTCCTTTACAAAACAAATGTTCCATTTTATTTATAAAAGTCCTGTTTCAGAATCACGTGACAAAGAAGCAAAAAGAAAAGCTGACAAAAGAAATAAATTATAGGAACATAAAATATATACAAGTAAAGAACATACACGAAGAACAATGTGTCCAAAATAAACATATGAGAGAAATATTTACTGCTTTCACTGAACAATATAAGTTTCAAATAAAAGAATCCATTAATTATTTATGAGTACACAGGTCATTTAACAATAAAACAATTAGAATGTATATGGTCAGCATCAACATCATTAGATTATGTATGAAAATTCCTAAAAATAATCCCGTTGGCAGATATAAAAATGACGATAAGTATGAACTAAATGAGGGGCTTTAAACTGTAATAAATTGGAAACTCGAATCTAATATACACTTTTAAACATAAAAATGGGAATTAATATTAAACCTCAAAAATTTTATGAATTAAAAAGTGTTTTCATAGGTTTTTTTATAATTTCAATTATAACGATAACTTTAATTATTTCAGTATCTCGCGGATATTGCACATTTGTTACAAATGGATAAAAAAAGGTCTTTTTCAAGCAAATAATCTTCATATGTTGGGTCCTCTATTTTAAACGTTACTATTACTAACTAGTTGAGTCTATTTACGAAACTTTCTATTTAATTTCAGGTTTCCGATACTGTAGTCGAGCCTTATAATGCCACTCTTTCCGTACATCAGTTGGTAGAAAATACTGATGAAACGTTTTGTATTGACAACGAAGCTCTTTATGACATCTGCTTTAGAACTTTAAGGCTGACCACCCCAACTTATGGCGATCTGAACCACCTGGTGTCAGCCACCATGTCTGGAGTAACAACATGCCTCCGATTTCCAGGGCAGCTGAATGCAGATTTACGAAAACTAGCAGTCAACATGGTTCCATTTCCACGGTTGCACTTCTTCATCACAGGGTTTGCTCCTCTGACGTCCAGGGGCAGTCAGCAATACCGGGCACTGACTGTTCCAGAACTTACTCAGCAAATGTTTGATGCCAAAAACATGATGGCCGCTTGCGATCCCAGGCATGGACGATACTTGACGGCTGCAGCTGTATTCCGTGGCCGCATGAGCATGAAAGAAGTGGATGAGCAGATGCTTAACGTGCAGAACAAGAACAGCAGCTACTTTGTAGAGTGGATTCCCAATAACGTGAAAACTGCCGTCTGCGATATCCCGCCAAGAGGTTTGAAGATGTCCTCCACATTCATAGGGAACAATACGGCCATACAGGAGCTGTTCAAGAGGATTTCAGAACAGTTTACAGGTATGAAATGTTTGCATTTTTTTTTCCCATGAACTTAAAGAAATATTTCCTTTAGATGAATAAAACGAAAAGGAAGGAGCTGAATTTCGATCGAATGAAAAAAACATTCGATTTTCGGATACTATTTAACTGCATAGCAGGAATAAATAGCCAAAAAAAAAAAAAAACTCGCCAAAGATGACACGATATATTCAGTAAAAATGCTAAATTCTCGCCAATCGTAAACATTCCGTAACTATAATGCGTCAGTACCACGCAAAATATTCTCTAGGATTACACTCATATTAGAGAGTAAGAGAGAAAGTGTTGGGTAAACCACTCACGCTAGTTGTACAAAAAAGAGAGACAATATTTATTAATCAATTGCTATTCTACTTATAAGAATCATTCATATACAGAATATTATTACAAAATTCTCAATCTCAATTTCAGCCATGTTTCGTCGCAAGGCGTTCTTACATTGGTATACTGGAGAAGGCATGGACGAAATGGAGTTCACGGAGGCCGAGTCAAACATGAACGACCTTGTATCCGAGTACCAGCAGTATCAAGAAGCGACTGCTGAAGAAGAAGGCGAATTCGAAGAGGAGGAAGCTGCATAAATTATCACTAAGAAAAAAAAATTCTTCAGACCATAAGTTACCAGTTTAAAAAAAAGTTTCAAATTGTTATATTCAGATTCTAAGTTTCAAAACCTGACACTGACTTAGGGTTTTTCTTTTGTTGAAACTGTAATATATTTGATTGAAGGATCTAAATTTTACATTCATTTATAACTGTGATTTTCATGCAGCATGCTTGCACTCAAAATGAAATACGTTTGTACTAGATGCACAAGAGATTTTGTTCAAGCTCTTGTGAAAAGAATAAAATGTGTTTTCCTTCACCTCCTTATCGTATTAGTTCTTATAATAAAGTATAACAATAATATCAAAAATTTAAGCTTTTTAAAGCTAATTTAGGAATTAGCTTTATCTAAAGTTAAAAATACTTTAATGCTAATTTAAGTAATTAAGCTAATTATAGAATGAAAAAATAGCAATGATTTATAAATCCGAAATCTGTTTCTTAGAATAGTTATATAAAAGTTTATTTTATACCAATTTTTTCCGTAGTTTTAATGATCTGATTATTTTTATATTCTATTCCCTCATATTATATTTGATATTTTTCAGAAAATACTCCTTTAGATTTTTTTTTTGGCAGAACTGTTCCGCTTTTTAATGATGGACATATAATATTTCTACACCCAAAATACATGAACCTCTAGATAGTAGTATAGCGTATCAAGAACAGGCCACACTTGGGACATAATGCAATCATTTCGTTCCCAGTTCTTTATCAGTAGTCAAGCATTCACACAGGGCATGCTATTTTCTTTCAACTCACCTTTCATTTTATTCTATTAAAAAATGGTATAAACGCTTTAATGTTTTTGTCTTCTTGATGCCCAGGCATTCCATATACCCTTGTCTCATCCAATCGTTAAGCCACTGCCGTTACATGGTGTAACTCGAAATTTTTTAATTAGCATAGTTCTGAACCCTACAAACGATATTATCAAACGATTACAAAAGATTATTATCATATGCTTAAAAACTATTACAAGATCAATATAAATTTTAGTCATGTACAGATGTATTTTAGAACATTTTTTTTTTATCTCTCAGACTATTCCATATAGCACCAACGAAATAAATTAGAAATTAGTTTTATGCCTGAAATTTTGACTTTCAAAATTTTTACGTCTAAAATGAAGACATCTGAAGTAAATTTAAGAAAGGATTCGTTTCTAATGGCATCACAATCATATGACAGATATTAATTGCGCATGTTATATAACAATATCTATCTTTAGCAGTGGACTGGTTTAAGATATCTGCTGCATCTATAAAATGCAAAGTTGAGGTTAAAATTAAAACATTCTGGCTCTATCTTTTAATGCTCGAGCATGTATGGACGCTATTATTCGCTGATAAGCAATAGCAGATTCATTTTGAAAACTTAATAAATTTCTTTGAAAGATTGCATAATTTTATTCTTTTTTTTTCTATTCCTGCCTTTCTTGCGTGTCCGTTTGGCGCAGTATCGCCAAATTGGCTTTTGTGCCATTAAACCAAACCAAATTTTTACACAAACCATTAAATTGGAATCGATTATACGGTGCATATTTTTAGTATTTAAGTGAAACGTTTTAGCTTCCATTTTCGTTGGATTAACTGATCACTTACAGTGTCACTGCTGTATAAAAATGTTGTTAAATTTGCCACAAATATTTATTTTTTTGTATAGATTAGTCACGTTCTACTCTCAAATTGTTGCATGTTATTACAAAATACCATATATCGCCAGTGGCCCTAACTGTTTTATCAAAATGAATTATGTCTTGCTAAGAGTGGTTTTTAATACGCAGCAGTTTGATGTAACAGTGACTGTCTCGCACAGTCTTCATTCTTTTTCTGATACACCTATTGCGAAACTCAATTCTTAACATCTTTTGCTAATTACAACTGAACCACAAGTTAATTCATAAAAGCTCTCCGATATCCAATTTTTCGGTCATTCTTAAAATTTTTGACATTAAACCAAAAATTTAAGAATGACCAAACAGTGACGGTGTGGATCAATAGTGATGGATTTTGACAATATGAGGCCGCAGGCGCTAAAATATTATAAGGCCTTAGTAAACTCTGTTGATGACAATTAAAGAAGTAACTTACTAAACTTGCTTGAATTTATAAATTTACTTTTATACTTATTTTCTAATATTTTATATAATTTGAAGGCGACTCCTATGTTATTTGACGCATTTTTAGCTTTTATTTCACCTCGTTTGAACAAAGAATATACTTATTATCGATAGAATCAAAACTTCAAAATAATATGTCTTAGCTTATATTATGTTGTTGTTGCACATTCTCAAGAACAGCAGAGTTATATCAAATCTATGAAACTGTACACCCTGAAGAAGTCCAATACTAACAATGGAATGTCAATAAGATCCTGCCTGGAGAGCACCAGACAATTAAGAATGTGATCGGGTGAAGCTTCTTCTCTAAAACACTTAAGACAGACTTCAAAATGCTTTGAACCCTGAGAATATTTCGTAGTTCCAAGGTGCCCACTGAGAAAGCGAGTAAAACTAGCCTGATACTGTCTACTACAATCGAGAGAATCCCCTGGACGACTACTCTTATACCAGTGATGCATTGGTGAGACAAGACAAGTGGTTTTATTTTAACTTTTTGGAAAATTTCCATGGAAGATTTTCAGTAGGCACACAGGCATCACTAGCTCTCGCTTTAGCCAGGGTGTCTTCAGTCTCATTACACTCGATGGCAACATGAAAGGGTATCCATTGTAGGTGGATCTAATGAGACAAGGAAAGGCTTTTTAGGTTACCTTAGAAAAATTAAATATTATTACAAATTAAAAATCAAAAGTTGATTATTTCGTAAAAAAACTTTAAAATGTAGCAAAAATTTCTATTTTATGAAACTTTAATGTCCTTGCTGCACCTCAAGACTTACTCCAATATTTTTCATATTTATAATTTATTTTATCTACACCAAAAGGTAACTTTTCCGAGCTATTATAAATTGAAAATCAAAAATTGATTTTTTTTTTCATTCCACTCTATTGCACAGATTCTTCAACTGCTTTCCAAAGAGCAACTTATTTAATTCCCAAGATATTAAATCAAAAAGAAATTATTTATGCATAGTTTTTATTCAATAGTTTCCATGTAGGATCAATCAAAAGATCAGAGAAATCTGACTGCACGGAAGCACAACGAGAAAATTTATGAAGGATCATACAGGCGATAAACGCGGGACAAGACCGTTAGAGGGAGCGCTTTCA
The DNA here is from genome assembly GCA_026543865.1 of Argiope aurantia. NCBI lineage: Eukaryota > Metazoa > Arthropoda > Arachnida > Araneae > Araneidae > Argiope > Argiope aurantia. The sequence goes on from JAPMOR010053724.1 coordinate 212,878, forward strand.
CAGATCGATAAAAAGAGAATAGGGCATTTAGAGAACATCCGAGATTCTAGGAACAATTGCACGGGGGAATCCCAAGAAATCCTCCGACGATCCTCATTAGGATGCTTCTATCGATTCACCACATGCTTCCATCACACGTGTTCTCGTCAGATAAAATAAACCGAGTAACTAGAATAAGTATAGAATTCGTTTCATTTCGTAGAATATTTTTCGTTCTCCTCGCATTTCACATATTTGTAACGTATTCTCAGCTTAATGATTAAGAAATTTAATGCTTCCCACTGTTTGCACCATGCTATGTGGTTCTAATGAGGTTAAGGGTGGGAGGATGGGGGGGGGGAAGAGAGAAGTAATATCATATCTAACCAGGAACCCTTTAGCTGAATCTTCTACAGAGAAAGAGGGAGATTTCAATAATATTTCTGAAGTTAAAAAAAAAAAGAATGTTTTAGTAATTAGAATAATCAATTTTGGATTGTATATTATGGTTGGAAAACAGCAATCGTGTATTTACATCTGGAATACAACGTCCGTTGTTTAGTTTAGTTATTCTAACGTCCCGTTTAAAAGCAACACTAGGGCTGTTTTGGGACGGACCTCGTAATTTTGAACCGCAGTCCGATGACGAGGATGACACCTCAGCTGACAGCCCACTCTCCATACCAGCGGGAGGATGTTTGACCCGGACGGATTTAGCGTGCACCAGATCCGCGGTTTTTCGGTGGAATCGGGTCACGAACCTGAAACCCTCCGGTTCCAAAGCCGAGACCTTACGACCAGGCCAACGCGACCCAACATCCGTTGATACAATGCTAGCTACTTGAATTTAAATGTTACATGCCGACGTCTTGGCATAAGCTTCTTCCCCATGATCTGGGCGTCTTGGGTTCGAGTCGCGATTCGGGCATGGTTGTTCTTCATCTGTTCCATCTTTGAGATGAGTGAATATGCCCCCCGTGAAAAGGGGCTATGCAAGCGAATGTGATGAGTAAGTAGCAAAATCGTACTCTTGACCCTGGTTGGCGCTATTGAAAAAACAAGAAACGCTCACTCAGCTTAAAGTCGCTGACTTCAATCAGCGGGCTTGTCCATGGTAAGTGCCATCAGAAACAACAACAACAGGTGTTTCATACAAAGAAAGAATATTTATTGGATCTTGGGTAATTCAATATACGTACTATGAAACAAGACTAAATTAAGGAATATTTTACACACCCCGCTGCCAGTCAATAAATAAACCGAATAGCAAAATACAGTAATATCAATAATCAATTTGTATACCAAACATATTTGCACATCAGAGGTGATTGCAATGAAATACTCCATAGTATAAAACTCTTTTCAGAACATTTAAAAGCCAGAGAGGAGTGATCTTTTCATATCAGAGAACGCCTTGAAAGGCATTAGCGTAAAATGGTCAATAAATATTCACTTTCTGCGTGAATTTAGCATTTTTACTGAATCTATCGTGTCATCTTTAGCGAGTTATTTGGCGATTGATATCTGGCATGCTGATGATAGTGTCCGAAAATCGAATTTGTGTTTTAGAACGAGTTTTTCCCAACAAACTGAAACAAAAAATTTCGACACAAAACTAGACTTATAGTCACAAAATCTCATACCAAATCTGATATATTTTAGTCACTGTGTTTTTGAACGGACTGAGTTTGTTGAAAATTTTATGGAAATATATGAATTTGGTGTAAAAATCGTGTATTATATTTAATTCGTCTAGATCAACGCGTTTTTGAGTAAACTTTGTCACAGAAAGAAAGACGGACATTTTCCAAAAATGTGTTTTTCAAACTCAGGAAAGTTTTAAAACGTGGAGGTTCGTCAAACTCTGGAGTTCGAATTTTTTGCCGATTACTATATTTTCCCTACATTATGTACAAGGGGTGTTCAAATGAAAAGGTTCGATACATCGTAACAACGTAACCGTTAATATATTTGCCTATGGCGCTTTGAGAGAACGTAGCGAAACATCTAGGGATGCGATTGGAGTCTCCGGCGTAGATCGCATGCGCAGGCGAGAGAAGACAGGATGGAGACTGTCTGTACTGTTAAGTACTGTGAGACACTCCGAAGACTACGCAGATCCATCAAGAACAAAAGATCGGGGTTACTCACAGAGGGTATGGTTCTGCTCCATGATAACGCGCGTCCACACGTCTCCAGTCATACACGCGGAACTGGTCAAGTTCAAGTGGGAGCAGCTCGACCATTTGCCCTACAGCCCGGACATGACGCCCTACGATTTTCATGTGTTTGGCCCGCTGAAAAAACATATAAAAGGAAAGCGCTTCAACTCGGACGGCGAACTCAAGCGCACTGGGTCTCGTCACGACCACAGAAATTCTGGGAACAAGGAATAATTCGGCTCGTTAATCAATGAGATCGTTGTGCTCAGGCCTATGGTGTACACTTTGAATAAAGTCTTCATTTATACCCACAATGTCGTTTCGTACCTTTTCATTTGAACTCCCCTTGTATACAAGAAAGTAAAAAGATATCCAAAAAGCGTACTCAACTTTCCTTCTTTATATTATGAGCCATAGAACACTTATGAGAACGGATATAAAAATAAAAATCCGAGCACTTATGAGTTTACCATTTACTGCAAGGTTCAAACTTTCATGCTTAGAAAGATTATATATATATATATATATATATATATATATATATATAAATATATCTGAATGACCATTGCCATGCCAGTGACTTTATTATATCTTTTGTTTTAAGTCTGTTTGTGTCTGCAGAAACCTATGATTTAGAAACAAAACATTTTTTGCTTTAATTTTAGTATCCTGAAGATACTTTTTTTAATATAATAATTATTTGGATATCTAGTCAAAATGTAAGAAAATCTGAATAATCGATTCTCAATCTATTGAAACAAAATCTGACAAAGAACAGCACATATAGTCACAAAATCACATACTAAATTTGATATATTTAAGCCACTGCATTTTTAAATTATCGTGCTTAAATGTTTCCGAAAGTACAGACAGAAAGTCAATTCGTTGTTGGATTTGACTCAGCTTTGACAGGTATATATTCTATAAAAATTGTTACAGAATTTCACCTCCGCAGAGTTCGCTTGGTTAGTGGGTGTATTGTGTGAGAACAGAATCAGCAAGCCTCATTAGAACACAACGGCGTTTATTTACACGAAGAGCACGAGTACACAAAGACGACGAATACACAGACGACAAATATTTACAGCCGAGACGAACACAGGACAGCACACAGCAGCACACTATAGCCGACAGTAGCCCACAAGTGGTAATCTACCATAGCACATGAAGCGGCCAGACAGAATCCAGCAGGAGAGGGGTTCCTTGGAGCTTCGTTCTACGGTCTCTCCAAACGGCTGAACTTCTCACTGTCTCCTTGCTTTAGCTGCTGACTCACTACTTCTCACAACTGGCTACTACACAAAAGATACGACGATGCTCCCACAGTAGACAACAGAACTTGATGGTCACAGCTCAGCTCAGCACTCGCTCCACACAACGCTGGACTCCGCCGTTGCTTCGCTATCCTCTCAAAGACTCGTTACTTGTCGGCGACTCCGACTACAATTCACGACGACGACTCTCGATGACACACTACAGTTTGAGATTGCCGGTCTTTTATAGTTTCCGGGAGACGGGCCTTCTAGACCAATCAGCCGCATCTCGGTTCCTAATTGACAGATCGATAAAATTCTCGAAGCTTCGAGCATTATCCATTTTGTCGCCAAGCTCTGGGATCATTGGCTCGGCATCCGACAGCATTTAATACAGATGACTTTAAAAAGGTATTTCTTATTATGACACTATTCGTGCTGGGAAACAAAATTACAGGTTTATAGCAATATTAAATCTGTGTTTCAACTTTTATCTGTCTAACTCTCTTCGTTTTGTAATGATTCTGCTAACTTATATTTGAGCAGTCGGACAAACGAACTTCCTCGGAACAGATTTTAATCAAAATTAGACAGAAATCTGCAAATTCGGTGTAAAGACCATATACCAAATTCCATACGTCCAGCTAAATTGTTTTTGGGCTATCTTTATCACAAACAGACAGACGGACATTTTCCAAAAATATGTTTTTCGAACTCTGAGAGGTATAAAACGTGAAAATTTGTCAAAAATCTCGAGTTCGAATTTTTTTTGACGATTACTTTACTTTTTCTATACTACGTATACGAGAATGTAAAAAAAAAATCGAACTCGACGTTTTAACGAATATCCAGGTTGTACACCTTCCAGAGTCCGAAAAACTAATTTTCGAAGTTATGTATTTCCGTCTGTCGTTCTGTGAACAACAATTCAAAAACACTTTCAGCTGGACGGATGAAATTCTGTATGTCGCCTTCAAATTGAATTTGTATATATTAATTTTCAAAAAATTGCAGTCAAAGTATGCCTATCTGTCCGGCTATGTGAATATATTTTAATACGATAAGTAGAAAACGAAGAGAATTAGATAGATGCAATTTGGTGCACAGATTTAACTTCAAAAATGTTGCCATCTATCAAATTTGGAACTAAATTATGAACGATTGACCGTCTGTCAGTCTGTACTTTCACAAACATGTAAACACGATAGCTATGAAACGCAAGCACTTAAATAAATATTTTTTGGTATGTGATTTTGTGACTACATTTGTTGTTCCATATCAAATTTTGGTTTCAATCGAGCGGTTAAAAGAAGTCCAAAATATATATTGGCGTTCTGGTGCTCACGTAATTATCGCATTTCAGCGATGAATGGCCAAAAAATTCACACTGATTGGCTCCTACATAACTATTGTACGCCAAAAGCAAGCGGTTAATAATATACATTTATTAATGAATATACGAGAAAGTTTCAGGAAGAGGATACCAGATGGTTAACTTTGTATTTTGTGTTCGTTATTTGTGTTTATTTTTTTAATTTTGTATTTAGAAATATTGTCAGCAAGGAATAAAACACGAAATAACCGTGCTCCCAGAATAGATAACACGCAGATTGTTATTTATTGCTAACTATTAAGGCATTTACTTTTCAGTAATAATTATGTAGCTGAAGTTAAGAGCCATCAAATTCAGACTGACATAATTTAATAAAATTAATGTTCCGTTTAATGGGTTCATGACAGTTATATAAGGATGAATCTCGTCTTTTTTGTTATGGTCACATGACAAAAAAGTCATGACCATACCAATGTCGACATGTCTAAACTTTAACTTGGAAGCGTTGACCTGATGGCAAGATTTCATCTTCAAAATGGGATTCTCAAGGGCACGGTTCCGCAAACTATCTTCTGTTTGTATGATCATTATGCACGTTAAATCTCTCACTGGCGATCGAATTCTCACACCCCTATACAGTAGCAGTTTAGAGAGGGAGGTGTCACCTGTGGTGCCATCCTTTTTATCTGACGAGGTATTTCAAAAACAGATGTAAATAAATTAACAAAATTAAACTAAACGAAACTAAGATTTTCAAGACGTACCAGCCGGATGAATTTAGTTTTAGTTTAGTTATATTAAAGTCCCATTTTAAAGCAACGCTAAGGATATTTTGGAACGGACCTCGTAATTTTGAACCGTGGATAGATGATGGGGACGACACTTGAGCTGGCAACTCCCTCTCCAAACTTCCACACCACAGCAGTGGAAGGACGTTTGACCCCGACGGATTTAACTCGCACCAGACCAGCTTAAAGAACGGTTCTTAAGTGCAACTTACAACCCTCCGGTTCCAAAATGGGAGTGTCAGCAGGCCACCGCTGCCGAAGTTTGATCTTTACGTATTTAATGCACACTCGGTTCGTATACCCCTCGAATCTCTAATGGAATCAAGATTTGAATTCAAAGATTTCTAAATTCAAAGCGGAAATTCTGCTACTTGACTTATTTTGAAACATCATCCACCACTCTTTTCGGAATGCTTTTTTATATCTGCAATGGCTTCTGATAATTTTTGATAAATAATTAAAAATAGTTTGCACTCGGATTTTGTACATCCAGAGTGGCATTAATGCAAAAACCGAAGGAGGAGGAAAAATTTGGCAAAGAAAATAAAAAAAAAAAGAAATGTCCATTAACAATTTCAATTTAAGAGTCAAAAAAAAAAAAAAAGAAAAGAAAAAGAAAGAAAGAAAGAAAGGGGAGGGAAATAAACCTTGTTTCTTGCTCATTATGGTCTTGAAAGTAGCTTCAAGACCATAATGAGCCTATGTGAATGAGGCTTAAATGAAATTCAACGAGAGGGGAATCTGAATTCCTATTATCCTTGGGTATTGGCTTATTTCAGGCAGTTGGCGACAAACTTGGCGAAAAGTTCAATTTTAATGATTCCTTCTGTGTAATATTACTGCATAAATCAATATTAAATCAAAAATGCATTAATTTACAATGAATTTATTTCATAAACTAATCTTAGAAAAGGCTTATTTAAACATTTTATTACTAATACTCTTTTCATCAATAGTAACCTAAACCACTACACTCGTGCATCGTGTATTAATTGAATTAATATATTTTTGATTTTACCGATTAAACGTGTTTTTCTTGGACGTTATATTTTGATATAAAAATTGCATGGAACACGTGCATATGTCAAATAATCTTCGGACATTAATTAAAAACGAAATGACATTATATTTTGAAAACAAAAACAGTATCATGTAACTAAACAGAATGGTAAAGTTGAACCATTAAATGTTTTCTTTTCAGTTACGTGAGTTATTGAAGTTATTTTTATGTAATTTAAAATTTGATTTGAATTTAGATGTTCTATTTAGACTATTGTTTATTATAAATAGAACATCTAAATTATTGTATTACTATTTAGACTTTAGATTATTGTTTCTAGTGTATCCATGAGAAACAATATCTAATAAGTTTTGGCTATTGTTAACATATTACAATCTGAGCTATTCTAACGGAACAAACATATCAGAACATATTACAGTTATTTTTTTAAATTATTAATGAACATATTATAAAACAGAACTTAAATAGAAGTTTACAGGTGAACATTTTAATGTATTTTTAATCTATGAAATACTTAGCGAAAATTAAAAAACGAAAATCCTTACGACTAACGGATAGTTAAAAATTAGCCAAAATCAAAAACAGATTCACCCCATACAAAAGAGGACTATTATATAAAAAAGATTTATGACGTAAGGTACTAAAAATCTTACTTCCTATTCGTACAACAAAGAAAATCCAAAATCATCTCTTTCAGATATGAAAGACTGTGTTCGAATTAATTGGGGATAAAAGGAAGATATTCGATCAGCCTTTTATTCCCCTTTACTTTTTCTGCGCAACTCATGTTTTCAGACGTCGAACAGACAGCGCTGCATTTTCCCCTACTTTGCTGTCTGATTTTCCCATGAGAAGCGCTAATGAAAATCACTCGGAAAGTCCTATTCGGAGATCAGCCGAAATTTTTTTATTAAACAGACGATTTCAATTTTCAATTCACGACACATCTTACGTCTCATATATATTACGGAGTCCTTACATATTTTTGAAAAACTTTTAAATTTCTTTATTCATAAAAATTCAAACATGAGAGACTTGAGTTAAAAGTAAAAGTGGTGTTCTCTACTTTAATGAAATGTTAATTAACTTAGTTAATTAGTCTTTGATTACTCCACTCATCAGATAAAAGATTCTTGAGCAATCACAGACTTATCGAATTATTATGGAAAATCCGTGAAAAGAATAATAAATCGCAAAGAATTTCGTTAGAACAGGAAGTTAATATTAAAATGAAAAATTGTGAAATAAAAACAAAAAGCTCGAGCAGATGTTTTTAGTTTTTCTATTTTCTTTTCTGACGAAACTCGTGAACAGATGATTTTAATTAGAATAAATTAATTCAGTAAGGATTACAAAAAGATAAATATTATCTGTTCGTAGTTCACTTTAAAAATAGCATTAGAATCTTTCCTTAGCTGTAATAATACTTTCACTTATAAAACGTAATTTAATTTAATTCTTAAATAAATGTTTATTGTTTATTTGCCGATTAATTGCAATTTTTATTTCTTACAAAATTGTTCTAGTAGATATATAACTGAACAAGCAATATATATACAGGATGTTTATTTAGTCCCGGACCCATTTTGATGTTTAATAACTCATAAAATAATGAAGATATAAACAAACTTATGGCATTTATTGATGGAATAACTCATATATTTTCCTTAAAAGGTTTGAATATTTTTACTTTTGTAAATATCGTCTGCGTGTGTGGTTAATTTCTGATAATTTCATTTTCCAGTCTAAATATCTGTACTTTTCTAAATATCGTCTGCTTATTAATTGCATTTTTCTCTCTTTTGTTTTTGGCAACTATTGCAATGTTATGTTTACTTTTGATGTGTTTGTTCTATGTAGTACTTTTATATGTGATGTTTTATTCGAGCGGATATTAAGTAGAATGCATACACCACAAGAGAAAGCACAGATTTTATGGTGGTTTACAGAAACCAAATAGATAGTGCAAGCACAGAGAAATTTCAGAAGAATTTACCAAAAAGATCCTCCATCCAAAAACAGCATCTTGCGATGGAAAAAGAATTTTCTAGAAACTGGAAGTATCGCAGATAAGAAATGTTCCGGACGTCCTTGCACAAGTGATTTTGATGTTGAGCGTGTCAGAGAGACATTTTTACATAATCCTAGAATATCTGTGAGATCAGCGGCAACAGAATTGGATATGCCAATTTCGACGGTGTACAAGGTTATTAAGAAAAAATTAAGACTGCATGCATACGAAGTTCAAGTTATTCAAGTTTTGGAACCGAACGATAGGCCTAGGAGGATGGCCTTTGCAACAGATATGCTAAGGAGGATAGAAGATGCTGCTGCTTTTCTGAAGCGCATAATGTTCTCCGATGAAGCATCCTTTCATGTTTCTGGCATTGTTAATCGCCATAATGTGCGCATATGGGGATCTGAAAACCCCCATGAATACCGTGAGGCACAAAGGGATTCCCCAAAGGTTAATGTGTGGTGCGGACTAATGCACAACCGAGTCATTGGGCCTTTCTTTTTTACAGAAAAGACGGTCTCATCAGTCGTATACTTAGACATGTTGGAAAACTTCGTATTTCCACAACTAGAAGAGCTTCAGCCACATGTCTTTTTGCACCAAGATGGTGCGCCACCTCATTCGGGTACCATCGTTCGTACTTCTTTGAAAAACCATTTTCCAGGAAGATGGATTGGGTGAGGAGGTCCAATTCCCTGGCCTCCCAGATCACCTGACATAACGCCTCTGGACTTTTTCCTTTGGGGGGTTTGTAAAAGACAACTTTTTCAGGAGGAGAGTGTCGAACATTGATGACCTAAAAGCCAGAATTACAACCGCAATAGGCTCTGTGGATGCCGACATGCTTGCCGCTATCTGGCGCCAAATTGACTATCGACTTGATATTCTCCGTGCGACGAAGGGGGCACACGTGGAAGTTCATTGACAAGGGCCATGAAACTTTTTGAGTCTATTTAACCATTTATGTTATTAATTTTAATCTATCTTTATTATTTTATGAGTTATTAAACATCAAAATGGGTCCGGGAGTAAATAAACACCCTGCATATATATATACAGGGTGTTGCCGAATTCGATCGACAAACTCAGAGAGGTGATAGTAGGCATCAAGAGGATAAAGAATCACCATACAACACGGCGTCCCAAACGATCGCAACGTTTAGTGGATGAAAATCGCAAAAATATAGGGAGTAGGAGAACGGTTGGAAACTGTAAATTAATAAAAAAATAATAAATTATGTTTCAAATATGAATTTTTTTTATGTGAAAGTACATTCTTAAACTCTGTTTTTCATGTAAGTAACATGCCGATTTGATGAACCAGGGGGTCGTAAATTATTGAAAACTAAAAAGTAGTTTAGAACCCTTATCTTCAAAAATATTTAAACTTATATATATATAAAAGTTTAATCTTAATTCAGCCTATATTAAATTCAATCAATAATGTTCTCTTATTTCCTGATCCAATTCCATCTTTTTATTTTAATAAATGCACGAGGAAGCTCTGTTGAAATGCTTAAATCAACAGTTCCGACGCTCCGAGTGGGGGAAGAAAAAATTCTCAGCCAAGCGAATTCTTTTTAAAAGATCCCTATAATTCCCTAGACTAATTCGACACGTGTAAAGAAATCCCTATCAGAATCTCATAATATATAAGCACTGGGAATTTTTTTTTTTCTCTCTTGTCCTTTTTCGCTGTCTTTTGCCGCGCTGTGAGGGAACGTGTTTTGTCCGCGCCTCTTAATACATAAATTATGCCTCCCGAGAGGGAATGAAACGAAGTCAAAAATTCAAAGTGTCTTCTTTGTCTTCGGCCACGATTCAGCTTTAAAAAATTATGTTTACCAATATATATATATCAATGTTAGGGTTACTAAGAAAATTATCCGGCTTGCTTTCTTTGGGTTACCATATTGGCGACTAACTCGGAGGCTCACTAAACTAAGAATTCAACCATAGTACTCAAGTGTTCTTCGTAAGAAAATCTGAAAATTGAATTAGATTTTAAGAAAGGTTTCTTAAGCTTTTTTGATTTGCACTTCCAATTAATTCGGCTCTATGCGATGTAGCAAACCTTTACTCAAATGAATCATCCAACATTTGAATCAAGAGTCTTCAGTTTCAGAGATAAGTGTTCTAAAACCCAATGTGCTGAATATTTGATCCAATCTTTGGCAGTTTGAGTGAGCCAATTGGTGGTGGAAGAAAAAATTGCGGTACTGAAACCACTTTTATCCAAATGTACAATTTTCCATTGTTAAAATTCTGTATCGGCAATCCCAAAGAAGTAGATAAACTTGCCTGAAACACTGAATTTTCTATAAACGTATACAATCCTAAAAGCTATCAGACAACACTAGATGAATCAGCACTTAACAAGTCTCGAATTATACCTTTTTTTAGTGTTATTAGCTGTTTAGTTTAGCTTTTTTTAGTAATTTTGTTATTCTTATTCGCCTCACATTATGCGATTTCTAACGCGAGTAATTTCCCTCTATTTAAGATCTTATAAGACTTCTCAAAATATATTGAAACTTGCCAAATGCTTCTTCACGTTTTGGACTATCTTTTTACTTTCTCGTACAAGTAGTATAGAGAAAGTCTGATGATCGTTAAAAATTTTGAATTCGAGATTTTGGCAAATCTCCACGTTTTAGACCTCTTTGAGTTTGAAATTCACAATTTTCGAAAATGTCGGTCTGCCTGTGACAAAGATAACTATAAAACACTTTGAGCTAGATGGATGAAATTTAAAATGCGGTCTCTATAACAAATTTGTAGATTTTTATCAAATTTTGAGTAAAATCCGTTCAGAGGAAATATATTTGTCCACATGTTCGAATATAATTTAAAATGATAATTACAAAACGAAGAAAGCTTAGTAGGTAAAATTCGGAACACAGATTGAACATCTATAGTATAAAAACCTGTCAAATTTTCAGCCAAATCTAGCAAATGATTGACTGTCTGTCGGTCTATACTTTCAGAAACATGTGAACGCGATAATTCAAAAACGCAATGACTTAAATGTATCAAATTTGGTATGAGATTTTTGTGATTATAAGTGCAGTTTTGTGTCAAACTGTTGTTTAAATCTGTTGAGAAAAACTTGTTTTAAACACAAATTCGGTTTTCAGATACTATTAAGTGCATCCCAGGGATCTGTAGCCAAAAACTTCGCCAAGGATGACACAATAGATTCAGTAAAAATGATAAATTCATGCCAAAAGTTAATATTTCGTATCTATTGTATGCCATGACATGTAAAGCTATCTTTGACAGAACAATTTGATTAGAGAGTATGCGAGAAAGTTCTGAGGAGACTAATCCAGCTGTTTGTTTTTAATCACTCTGTCTATTACACTATGCTTAAGATAGTGGCACGTCGTTTTGAAAACACTTTCGCCCAGTGGCTCCCAAATAGAATAGCTCAGTCCATTATAACCGCAGGTGGGGAAAGAGGGAAAATGGAGATTGCGTGCGTGGCATGCGGTGTTTGTTATTTGAAAATCAAAACATGGTTGGCATAAACACATATTAATTTTTCATCGAAAAAAAGTGGAATTCAGCTCAAGTAAATTTTAAGGAGATGTACGGAGTCAATGAAATATAAAAATATAAATGGACTAAATTTATTTCTAAGAGTGCAAGCCATAACAATTTTAGTTACTATCTGTTTAAAGTGAATTTTTACTCAGTATCTATAATTTTTTAAGGTCCCATTTTAAGTCTTAGTGCTAAAAACCACAGTGAAGTCTCTGTAGTGGGTGTATAGCGTAAGAACGGAATCAGTAGGCCTCAATAGAAAACAACAATGACGCTTATTAAACACAAAGACACAGACGACGAATATAAAGAAGACAACTATATACAGCCGTGATGTACAGGACAAGACAGCACGCTACAGCAAACAGTAGCCCACAAGTAGTAATCGACCACAGCACACGAAGCGGCCAGACTGAATCCAGCAGGAGAGGGAATCCTTGGAGCTTCGCTCTACGGTCTCTCCAAACGGCTGAACTTCTCACTGTCTCCTCGCTTTAGCTGTATCCAACTTCAGACTCACTACTAAACAATTGACTACTCCACACGCGACACTACTCGGCACACAGCTTAGCTCAGCAATAGCTTGAGTTCCACACAACACTGGCCCTCCACCGTTGCTTCGCTATTCTCTCGAAGACTCGATACTTGACTCCGACTAATCGCAGCTTAAGACTCTTTTTCCCAGGAAGTGGGCCGAGAACCATCCAGGCGTATCTCGATTCCTAATGGACTGATCATTAAAATTTTCCAAGTTTCCAGCATATCTATTTTGTTGACAAAGTCGCGAAATTCTTGCTAAGTCACCAAGCTCTAGGATCATTGGCTCGGCACCCGAGCAGCATCCAATACGGATGATTGTAAATCAGTCTTTCCAGTGATAGAACTAACCGTGCTGGGAAGCAACTTTACAGGCTCGTAGCAATATATATATATATATATATATATATATATATATATGAAGCAGGATGCAGTTTTGAAGACAGTGAAAAGACTTTTAAAATTTCTAAAGTTTGATTTATTCTCTCCGGGAGGGAAGCATGATTATTTACAAGAAGGCGCGGACAAGGCAACGTCCGCCACAGAAGCAGAAGTGGGGAAGAAGAGAAAAATAAATCTCGTCTTATATAACCTGAGATTTTGATAGGGAAAATATTTCTTCATAGTGCTAATATATTATTAAAATTATGATAGGGATTTCGGAGGAGGGAGCGAGTGAATGTGTTGGCGTTTAGCCGATTCAGCAATTTTATAAAGCTTCTGTAGAATTAATTAAGTACAGAAAGTGGAATTGGATCACGAAACAAGAGAATATTTTAGAATGAAGTTACTATGGGCTAAATTAAGATAAAACCGAAATTAATTAAATTGAAATTAAAGTTTAAAATATCATTACACACACACACATATATATATATATAATTCTGTATTCTTATTCTTTTGCATATGCAGAAAAATATTTCTTTTATACTTAATTCATTTTGATTTTCATTGGTAGAAATTTTAACCTTTTGAATACAGATTTAATTATAGATAAAATTGTGTAATATAATGAACTATGCTGGTATCTAATACGAATAATTAATCAAGGTTCAGATTTTAATGTTATTAGCAAAATTATTCAGTATTATAAACTATATAATGGATGTAGCAGTTGCATTACTCTATCTTCTCTTTTGGATCATAGATAGCGATGCCTGATTAGGTATGCATCCCATAGTGCATTGTGATTGTAATGAAAATGAGATGATATTGCGTTCTGTTAAGCTGCGCGCATGAATGTCTTGTCTTGTCTTCGTGTTTTGTGTGAAATGTGATCATTAAAGAAATGTTCCCGAAAACATACGTCCTGTTGCTTCCACTGCACGGATCGTAACAATTTACATTCCACCACATGTTTAATTTTAGAATTTTTAATTTATTCTGTATATAGTAATTCAAAAGTCCACTCTTTAAATTTAGAATCTGGATGAAAAGTTTTGGTTTGAAATGTTAAATTTATACCATTGTGATTTTTCTTCAGATATTTATGTTAGTCTATAATTGTCCTCATTTTAACGTCACAAACAGGACAAACTTTGTTCAGAATAGTGGAAAGTTTTTTCCCCCCCTGAATGAAATTTTCTTTGGTGACCATACAAGTTTTTTTCTGGCTGAAAAGTTTACTCCACACTCATAGCAAGCAATGCCAGACGATTCTGATGGATTTTCAAGTACGTTATCACTTTCTATTGCTAAATGATCCATATTGTCGTACGCATCCATACGTATTGTTACAAACCTACAATTCGGCTTCCCAGCATAGTTTGTTCCATCGTCGGAAAGAAAGTTTTAAAGTCATCGGTACTAGACGGCGTCCAGGTGGCGCGTCCAAGGTCTCAGAGTTTGGCGACAAACTTGGCGACAATTTGGCGACTTGGCGACGAATTTGGCGACTTTGGCGCCAAAATAGATAATACCCGAAATTTCGAGAATTTTCCCGATCCGTCCAGTAGGAACCGAGATACGCCTCGAACGTTCCTGATTGGTTGAGAGGCTTCTAGCCCCGCCTCCTGAGACCTATAAAAGGGTCCACATCTGCCAGAGAAGTCAAGTAAAGTCCGAAGACGGAGCGGAGGAGTTGAAAGCGACAGAGCGGAGCAGACGGAAACGACGGTGAGCAGCGATGGAGTCAAGCTCGTGTTGAACTGAGCTGTGCGCTACTGTCTGCAGTAGATTCTGGTTGTATGCTGCTGTGTGTGCTGTTGTATGCTACACGTCTCGGGTGAAGATAATCGTCTTCTGCGCTGTATACAGTTGTCGCTTTTGTGCTGTCCTGTGTGTCTTCGTGTAAATAAACGTCGTTGTTTTATTTTCTACTACCGTCTGCTGCTTGAACGTTCTACACACCATATCACTTCCACTATCCAAACGAACCCCGGTAAAGAAAATTTCGCAACAGTATACTCAGCTTATATCAATGGGAGAACGGAAGAAGAGTTTTTCTAACATTTATGTACCAAAGCATTCATAATCTGTGCCGAGTTAAAAAAAATTTTAAACACGATTATCACAATTCAAAAGAAAAAAAAACCGCACACACAAATGAAACCAAAAAATTTTACAACAGCCTTAAATTTCAAGCCGCAGGAGTAAAAATCTGTATCTTCAGCAAATTCGAAGCAGGGACAAGAAAAAAATGTTATCGAAATCGCGTCTGTTTATACCAACTGTATGTTTTGATTTTGCAATAACAAACAACGCATGCCGCTTGCGCTATCTCCATTTTCCCTCTTTCCTCATCTGCGGTTATAATGGATTGAGCTATTCTCATAAGGAGCCACTGTGAGAAAGATACGCTAGTTTGAAAACCCTATTATAAAGTTTCAGTGATTAGGTAAATTGATGTTGTTTTTTTCCCGTTGATTAAATCATTCTACTTTTTCCTCACAAATCAATAGTTGTCACTTTTCTGCTTTATTTTATCCATGATCTATATTTATAAACAGATGCTCACCACATCCTATTATTATTCGTATAGTCCGTTTAAGCATTTTCCCTACAAAATTAAGCTCATTTATTGGCATTGGAGCAAACTTGGGTAAGAATCAATGGACAGAAATTGATCTGAAAAAATAGGTCACAAATATTAAGAAGTAATTATATTCTCAATTTTCAACTACTGCATTCCTAGAGAGGTGACGAAATTTAGAATTTTATAAACTCACAGATGCTGTCGTGACTATTTGTATTCCCTTCCATCTGATTTCTTAATTGATGTAATTTTTGTTGACAAAGCAATTTCAATTTGATATGTAACATGGCATTTCTTAATGATTGCATTTCAGCATGTTTTGTAGTCCGATTCACTTGAACAATTTATTTTTATTACGCCAGTGATTAGGGTAAAAATGTTACAACTCCTTGCAAACACAATATTTCAAAAGATGACTTTTGCATTAAAAAAATATATATATATGGCATTTTGAATTTGTAAACACATTGCAAAAATTCTTTCTTCAATTGTGGCAATCTTTCAATCCATCACGATCAACATGAAATTGATGCAATAGAGACTGAATAAATGCTTTAATTAAAACTGTCCTAAAACTATAATGCAAAAAACTTTTAATAATTTAGGAAATTGGCACCTTTTTGTCTTGCATTCAAACATATAACATGTATAAATGAGATATGGTCAAGTATTACAGTATGGATAATATAGATATAAAGTTTTGGGTACAAATCGATATTAGCACTTCAAGCAGAAAACTTATTTCAAAACCATAAAAAATTGTGTTGGAAATGTGGCTTTTCACATCGCCGAGAATGCCAAGTCGCCAAAATTAAAAATCAAGGTGACTGGCAAGGTAAACAATATTTTGTTTAGGGTTGCTAGGAAAACAACTTCCTTGCTTGTTTCGATCATCATATTTTCGACAAACTTGAGGGGCACAAAACACACTCACAGTTTCATCAGATAAACCTTTCTAGCAAATAATACGATTCTTTTCTTGCTTTTGCTCTTGCTTTACTATTTCCTTTTAGATTCAAGAGATACTTATTTTATGCATATACAGCATTCCTTTCAATTATGAAGTTGGATGTCACACTTCCCGTGAATTTCTGTGCAATCTACACTCAAATCATTAACTGTTAACGTAGTTTAAAAAAGTTCAAAACAATTCAGAAACTTACCGCCGTACCTTGATGTTACTCGATCTTCAGAATAAAGAAAGAAAAAGAAAACATATTTTGCGATAAACGGAAATTCTATTATTAAACAGGACATACAATTAAGCCAAAATTCAACAGAATGTGGCAAATAAAATGTGCCAACAAGAAAAAATAAAAATGAAATTTAAATATATATATATATATATATATATATATATATATATTGGAGGAAGATTTTGTTTACTGCAAAAAGAGGACAGTTTATTTTCACAAAGGATTAAATATGTTGTTTTCCATTCAACACACTACTAATGAATATTAATGAAAAACTCGAAAAGAATATTTATTTCCATTTAGCTGAGCCTCAACTGCGTGAATTTCCGGTGTTTAGACCCACAGTGTAGTAGTTGAACAAAAAAAAAATACATTGTAAATTAATGGTTAGGCTACAGTATTTTCGCTTGCATTACGGATTGGAATGTAGGATCCCCCTTTTTTCATTCTAATGATGATGTTCAACTTATCTTACGATATATCACGTGTAATTTTTCACATCTTTTTAAAACTATTATTATCGAATAGACCGATGAATCTTTTGACAAACAAAACCCCAAACGCAACAATTTCGGCAAAATTAAAATAAGAACATTCGGTCTTCAAATGCATAAAATAAATATAATATGCTCTGCTAAAAAGAAATGAAATCGCATTAAGTGATACAAAAATCATTCAACAGTGGAATTCCTAAATATATTAGATCGTCCCAGTTGCAACACTTATGGAGAATTCAGTAACGGATTTTAGAGGAGGTAATCTACTTAGGGCCTAAAATTGAGGGTGGGCCGCAAAGATAATATTGACATCTTTCAAGGGTAGTTGATAAGTTTCCTATATGTTTAATCATGCCTGCATAGTTATTATTAATTAATATTAATAAACTAGCTGCCCGGCAAACGTTGTTCTGCCTTATAAATTATTTATAGTGAATATTTTGATTGTTAACGAAAGTATTGTAAGTGTGTAGGGATGGGATCTATGACAGAAAGAGGAATGGAGCATTGTAGATGATTATCGCCGATAAAAACTAAATAACGCCAACCATTCATTTTCTCAATACAATGTATTTCATTAACGTAACGAACATATGCATTGCTTGATCTCTTAAAAGTTAAACGTAAAGTGAAAAAAGTAATATATTTTTTGTCCTAAAGTATAAAAATGAAATAAAAATCAATATTCATTTCGAAGAGAAATTGAGTGTACTATATTTTTTCTCAGTCCATCTTTAGCCAACACAAACAACAACATGCCATATGTGAAAAACATGGTGTGTCCAAATCTAAGCCGCAAACAGACATCGTTTGGCCTTGCGACTTATTGATTGTCACTGCGAATGCGAATCTAATAGGAAATTGAACGCGTTTGAATTCGATTGGCACATCTGTGAGAATCATTGGAATTCGTGGCAGCAAAACATTTTCGGCTCGGAATTTACCATTCAAAATGGTGGTTTTGATAACATTTTTCATCAATTTTTTAATGACCAATCGCGTGTCATTGCACAGCCATGGTGGGTTCAAATTTCGAAGTAAAATAACCGGAGATCCAGCTTTCAGTCGTAGAAGGTGTGATGACATGCCTGGCAAATCCAGTGAGTTCAAAAACTCTGTTGAATAATTTACAGCTTCGTTAGCATCGAAAACTGTATCGATCAATTTGTATGATACCAAGTCACCTGGCAACGACTGCTGTATCTTGAATTTAAATCGTCGACGTCCACATTTTTTTACTGCCAAAATGGCTCTTTCTGCCAGCCGTGCATGATTTATGTATTTTGTGCGTACATCGGGAAATATACTGCCAATGAGAGCATTTTGTTTGGATTTTCATAGACAACAACTTTTCCATCACCGATATCTAACAATTGGTCCGAGAATGTGTCAGCAGATGGATCTTGTATCATTTGGACGTTATTTTTAGCTGGACTTTTTCAACATTACGTCACAGTGGCGATGATTTCAAGCAAGCGTTGATCTCCTCAGTGTACGGTGAACTTGGATAGGAACACCCTAATTACCTAGCGTTGTGAAATATACTTTACGATCTATTCTCATACCTACCAAATACACATAAAAAATTTCATGAAAATCGGTCGAGCCGTTTCGGAGGCGTACGAAGACAAACACCGTGACTTGAGATTTTTATATATTAGATTAGATAGATTAGCTGGACTTTTTTAACATTACGCCTCAGTGGCGATGATTTCAAGCAAGCGTTGATCTCCTCAGTGTAAGGTGAACGTGGATAGGAACACCCTAATTACCTAGCGTTGTGAAATATACTTTATAACCTATTCTCATACCTACCAAATACACATAAAAAAGTTCATCAAAATCGGTCGTACCGTTTCGGAGGAGTACGAACACAAACACCGTGACATGAGATTTTTATATATTAGATATAAAGCCTCTGATTCAATAACATTGTTTAGAAACGTGGATGAAAAAAAGTCTGCAGTCATAATAAATAAAAAAAACTAATTTATTTTCACAAAGATAATAAAATAAAAAATGGTTATTCTAAAATAAATTATTAATATAATAAAAGTATGTTGAATTAAGATATTAAATTGAATAATTAATCAAGACAATGATAAAATGTTTAGGTTTAAAGAAAATTAAATTAAAAAATTCCACGATCAAGTTTCCAAATATTTAAATAAAAAAATCCATAGTATCATTAGAAATTTAAATAAATTAAACATAAACTGTTCTTAAAAACATACTTAATATTAAAAGAAAACATAGTATATTAAAAGAAAAAACTTTTTAAATTAATTATTTTCTATTTCTTAGTGTTCAATTTTTAATTCATTGTAATAAATATTAAGAAATCGGGAAATCAGTTTTCTTCAAATTCGCAACCAAATGCCGCCATTTATAAGGAATAAAAATTTAACTAAAACAATCGATTAACTGATAATTAAGTTCTAAATTTTTTTTTCAGTTTATATTACTTTAAATATTAACAACATCAACGCGTACAAAATTTCAAAATTCTGGCTCATCAGTAAAAAATCAATTACAAAATAAAAATTCCAGTTTTTTGTGGAATGGAGCGAGTGAAGTTTAATGAAATTTATATACAGTGGCTCAAAAAATTGAGAGTACACCTTACTTTTACTTGATAA
>JAPMOR010053726.1:0-10981 GCA_026543865.1 Argiope aurantia
GTTTTGTTTAATATCACTGTAGCTTACATGAGGAATGAAAAACAAAATTACTGTATTCTGGAAATTTGAAGGTAAATTATCCTTTCAATTAAGTTTTATATAGCTTTATAATGTCATAGGATTTGATTCAATTAGAGCTGTTCATATACACAGTGAATCGAAAATGTGTAAGACTATTAAAGTACCAAGGTTTTAATGTATGCAGTGATTTATTACTTAAAAATATTTCTTCAAACGAATAATGACCATTAAATTATGTATAAGAGGTTTAAATGAAAATAAGCTTTAAAAAAATATTCTCTGTGAACCAATTGGCCATCAAAGGCGGCTCGTTTTGTTAATAAAATTCATTGAAGACGTTTATTTAAAAGCAATCATATTATCAGAACAATATTAATGATATGTTAATTTTTATTTTAAATGATCGCTCATAAAAAAAACACATAAGAATCCGTCTGAAAAAAATAAACATCTAATTATTTAAATTTAAAAACAAAATTAAGCAACTTCACACAATTGTATGGCTTGCCTCCCAAACAGCAAGTGCCGCTAAATGAAAGTGTCAGTCGATAAAGAAATCTTGTTTTTCATTAATTGCTGTTTCATGAAAGGTGTCTTGTAAACGCTGGTGACAGGACATCAGCTGCCTGCGCTTCGATTGACTCCGGTCGTCTTCTTGGAGTTCATTCCCCAACAAGCATCGATGATTCATGCTCCTTCGCCGCAATTCACGTCTCGTTTAAATTTAGCTCAGCGCTGTTTTTTTATATGTATATACAGTTAAATTAAAATATACTCTTAAAAGGTCTGCATTATTTTCGCTATAAATTGTCGTCGAATAAATTTCAAGTCATTGAAGAATTCACATTAAGTACAGAATAAAGTTGAATTATGAAGCATCGAATTATTTTTGCTATATTAACTTTATCTCTAATTAAACGATAATGAAGGAATAAATAAACGTAAATCACAATCTCAGGATGACAAATTAAAGTAAAAGGATTTTACATCAATTTTTGAGATAATTTTTGGATAATTTAATCATGAAATTTAATGGAGGATTCTCATTTAAATATTAGAATTCAAACTATTTGGATTTTGGTGTTTAAATCACAAGAAGAGAAACTGATATATTAAGATTCTTTTAATTATGAATTCTGTATAGTTTGGAAATTATTTTTTATTTGGATCCGTTCGCAAATTCATTTAATTAATATTTTCTTTCAAATTCATTTATATTTCACTATTCATAAATCCAGATTTTGATTTTCTCACACTTATTTTTATTCTCATTTTTATTTATTTAATTTTTTTTTCTTATATTTTAATATGCAATAGTCTTTTTGGAAATTTAAGCATTTTTTTACTTAAAACTATAAAATGAAATATGCTTACCTTGTGTAAAATTAGATATCGTCTGATTAACAAAGTCTTGGTTAATTATAATCCCGTGTCTAGGTGGAGCTGTTATCACGTAAGTTAAAGTTGATTCTGAACTGTCTCTGTCTTCCGCCCTCAGCACTTTTTTGTTGAATCGGAATCCGATGTTACCATCTTCCAAGGGATTGAGATATGTAGCACCCCTGTTCGTTACTAAATTGGGAGGAATATTATCTACAGGAACAACAGTTATTTTAACTGTAACTGGATTTCGTAAAGGTTTGTCTAAATCAGGATACATGAAAAACTCGGAATGCTTGCCATCACTGACCACGAATGAAAACTCATCTTCTAAAGTTTCCGAGCCGTCATGCTGATAGGTTATCATATTTTCCGAAATATCTGCCATTGTAAAAGAGTTAACAACTGTCGATTTGTTCTTCAGGATTTTGCCATTGATTGGAGCTTGAGTTATTTTAAACACAATTTTATCTTTATTTGTATCACTATCTTCAGCTTTTAGTTCGAAGGGTGTTATAAGTCTTTCACCTCCTTCTTTCACCACTAATACTGTCGCATGAATCACTGGCTTCTTGTTATCCACTTCACTTATCGATATTCTAAATGTTCTATAGACAGAATTATATCCGTCGCTTACTTCGAATTCGAAATTGTCCATTTTCACTTCATCGCCACTGGTGTGAACATAATAAATTTTACTGCCAGCAAGATCGAGTTGGGTAAATGATGTAATCGGGATCCCCTGAAAATCTGTATTCTCCAAATGCCCTCTCGTTGGTGGTCGAGTTATTGTGAACAGTAGATCTTCGTCGTTGCTGTTCAAGTCAGTGGTACTTAGTGTATTAGTATCCAAAATGACTTTTCCTCCTTCTGGAAGTTCAACTCCTCTGTTTATGACATCAGGATATACCGAGTCGATGCCCTCAACAGTTATCCAAAAATAACGATCTACAAAGGGATTGTAGCCGTCAGTAACGTCAAATTTTATAATGTCCCTAACGCCTTCTTGTCCAAAATGAGTGTATTGTATGAGTTCATTGTCTATGTCAGATTGAGTAAAATTCATTCCATGAGTTAAATTATAGAGTTGTTGTCCAGAAAAATCCAAATATGAAATATAACCATATTTAGGAACTTGCCTTATAACATATGTTATTGAAGAATCATCCGAATCTAAGTCTTCGGCTTTCAATTCACGATTAGTGATCAATTTTGATTCGCCAATACCAATATCCAAGCCATCATTAATAACGAGTCGAGGCGTTTCGTCATCTACTGGTATAACCATTACCAAAAGAGTTTTACTTGAATTATGTAAACCATCTGTCACAGTGAGTTCGAAATTATCGTCGGTCGTTTCGCTGTCATCATGCTGATAAACTATAGTGGATCCTCTAGCGATGCGTTCTAAAGTAAAATTTTTGACAGTTAAAGTTCCAGTTGGCATATGAGACGCAATTACACCGTGCTTTGGTTCTCTGGTTATTATAAAAACAAGTTTATCCTTAGGAATGTCAAGATCGAGAGCATTCAGTATGGGTAAATCAATAATGAGATCAGTGCCTTCCATTACTATAAATTCCCTCATATAAATCTCTGGAACCTCGTCGTTGGATGGTTCTATTTGAATTGGAAATGACGTTACTGGAGATGAATTTATGCCGTCTGAACAAGAAAATGTCAATTTATCATCTAAAGGTTCTAGTCCTTTGTGTATGCTCTGCACATAACTTATGTAGTCATCAATAACATCCGAAGCTGAGAATGTTGTCACTGGTATACCTTTTCGTGGTCTTTCGGAACCAGGTGCTGGAGAAAAATTTTCAATATAACCATGACTAGGTTGTTCAATTATTGTGCATATTATATCCTCTTCCGAAGTATCAAGATCAGTTATATTCATATGATGTGTTGTTATTAAGCTCTTGTTTCCTTCGACAACCTTAAATGAATAACTAACGTCAACTACCGGAGAAAAATTATTTACAGGCTTTATTAGTACGGTAACATAAACGCGATCTACGGCATTTCCTCCAACAATCCATTCGTTAGACATATCAGATATGGATAAGTTAAAAGAATCCTCTAATGTTTTGTGGCCAATTTCAAGTCCATTGTGAACATAATACACACGTCCAGCTTGCAAATCTTTTTGTTTGAAGCGGTCTACTATTATACCATTTACTTCTATAGATCCGTGTTCTGGCAAGACATCAATGATAAAAGTAATAATCTGGTCATCTGTATCTAAATCAGATGCTTTTATTAAATCATTTGTAACTGCACTTCTGCTACCTTCATTTACATCAATACTAACGCCAAGAGTGCCTGGGGAAATTTCCAGTTTTGGTGCTTCATCGTCTATATTTTTAATTGTGACATGCACTTTGATAGGGACAATATGAACACCATCTGTAACTTCCAGACTGAAACTATCCGAATCAGCTTCTGAACCTCCATTACTGTATGAAACAATGCCACTATTTATATCTAATTTTGTGAATGAATCGCCATTTGACATCTCTAATGCGCCAATTCGCAAAATTCCGTGCTTTGGCTTGTCTGTGACAGAAAATGTCAAAAGACTCGGATCAGTGTCTTCATCGACAACATCGAGTACATCTGGTGTCAGAGTAATAAATCCGTTTTCAAGTATTTCAATACCTTCATTATGAACAATTGGCGGCTTGTTATCAACTGGCTGTAAAAGAATTGCAAACTCTTGATCAGGTAAAATGTTTCCTGCTTTGTCACGTACATCAAATTTAAACTGGATAAGTCTGGGTACCATACCGAGTTCGATGGGAGGCGGCTTATAAGCAATTTTGTGGTGGTTAATTTGAGCTTGATTGAATTCGGTTACTTCTACATCAGGATTTTCAGAAAAGACAATTTTTCCAGGATCCATTGGATTATTTTCATCTGTATCAAATGGATTTTTAGTGATTTTAATAATGAGATCACGATCTTTCGTATCGGCATCGATGAAACGCATGTGCTGTTTGGTTATGTCCGTCAACTGAAATTCTTCGACGGTCATTTGAAGAGGAGTAGATGGGTAAACTTCAGGTGGTGTATTGTCCAATGGCATTATTCGAATAACAAATTCCTGCTCGGGGGATTCATTTGGGGGTATATTATCATCACTGAGCTTGAATCTTATCCTGTCTGTTAGCGGGAAAGGCACGCGGTCTCCTGAATGTCTGTAAAAAATATTTCCTTCTATAAGATCCTGTTGAGTCCAAGATGTGACAATTCTTTCATAAAAGCCATCATCATAAATCCAGTTTTCAGGATCTTTTGGTATCTCAGCCTTTCTCATCAATATTTTTCCATATACTGAAATTGGCTGTATTAAATCAAACTTAATAGAGGCATCATCGCTATCTATATCTGTGGCGCTTAAAACGAATGGCGTTATTTCCACTTCTTCACCTCTGGTGATAGTTAAGCCAGTGTTGACATTTAAAATCGGAGCATCGTCGTCTTCTGGATACACTATGACAGGAAACAAAAATTCCACCTGATGTTGTCCATCGTTGAGTCTGAAGATAATATTATCGCTGTAGGTGTCGCTTCCGTCGTGCTCGTAAACGATTCTGCCATCATCCAAATCTCCAGGAGAAAAATGCTTCACTGGATTTCCCATCAGCAGTAATTTTCCATGCTTCAAACCGCCAGCGACACTCACAACAACGTCATCAATGTTATCTTCATCGGATATTTCCAAATTCTTTGAGCTGCTTAACTTTCTGGACTGTCCTTCGAAAAGTACGAGACCAGCATTTTTTGTAGCCAATGGTGCTAGCGTGTTCATTGGATTCACAACGATTGTTAAACTGAATGGATCAGAAGTTAATCCATCGGAATCAACAACTTCCATCTCAACTAGATAAAATCTTCTTTCATCGGAATCCGTTGCTGGAGGTTTGTATGCAATTTTCAGTTCATTTAAATCTTTCTGGTAAAAGGATGTTATGGGAACATTTTGGTCATCGGTACTAACTATAGATCCTTCTCCATATCCTAGAGGATTGGTAATGTTAAAAATTAGCTTGTCTGGGGGTGTTTCTAGATCTTCAGCTATTAATATATTCGGTGTAATAGCAGTCATGACAAATTGATTAACGTCCATTAGCAATAGCGCACTGAAACTAAGCTGCGGTGGTGTATTTTCTTCTCCTTCCCTTATACGAACCATAACCTGAAAGTATTCTTGTTTAAGAAGATTGCCGCCAATATCATTGAGTTCCACCACCATTGGAATGAAATCTCTATTTGGCGTTCCATTAGGAGAGGTGTGCTTGTACCTATGAAGAAAAGAAAAGAGTAATGGTTAATTTATTGTTTATATTTTAATATTTGCATTTTATTATTTTACATTGTAATTCGAAAGTCATTGCATCGAAGTTTAGATATACAGGGTGATTCAAAACTTATCGTTAAAATTTCGTGGTGAGGTAAGGAATACGTCAGAAAACCGAAGGTCGGGAATATCTTAGGAAATCGATTTCACATAGGAAAGTATGTTTGCCAATGTCATCTGCATAGACGAAATGGACAAGTGAATTGAATAGAAGAGAAAAGTACAGTTAAGTGGTTACGAATGTGACTTTTATTTCAACAAGGTAAAGTACAAGTTCACAGTAGGTGCTCAAAATTGCAATTGTTTACAAGAGCACATGATTCACAGTGTCAAATCGTTGTCGTTGCATTGACCTCCGAATATTTTCAAAATTTCCTGAGATATCACGGACAATGCCTTCGACGGTCACTATTCGTGTAACAAGGACCATTTCACTGTCGACGGGGGTCTCGTACACATGGTCTTTCATGGCCCAGCACAAAACGAAATCCGTGTTCGATAAATCAGCTGATCTGAGTGGTCAAGCGATCGGTCTACCTCTGCCAATCCATTCCACTCCGAATGTTCGGTTCTCAGTTACTGGACTATTGTCTGGAGCTCCATCATGTTTATACTACATGTCGGATAGCCACAGGCATTTTCCGTGATATGCCAGATGTTTTTGAAAATGTTCAGTGGTCGATGCAACGGTGCTGTGAATCTTGTGTTCGTGTAAATGGTTGCAATTTTGAGCATCTATCATGAACTTTAACTTTACCATGTTGAAGTAAAAGTCACATTCATTACCACTTAACTTTACTGTTTCTTTATGTTCATTTCACTTGTCCATATTTTCCATGAAGATTAAGTTCACGGCTATACTTTCCTATGTGAAATCGAATTTCTGATCTATTCTTTACTTCATCACGAAATTTGATAGATAAGTTTTGAATCACCCTGTATATAATTTATCGCTTTACATGCGCAAGGGTTTTCAAAATATGGATCATTTTTAGAATAGGAATTTCACAAAATAAATTATAATTAAAATTCAGTCAAGTTATAAATATTTTGTAAATTACATTTTGGGTAATAAAACTCCCTTGTTGGTTTTGAAAAGAAAGTATGCTCTTGAGTATTACAGTTAAAACTAAATTTTAGCATTATTTGAAGTCATCCGAGTAATTATTAGCATAGATTATAATTTATTTAAATAATTCAACTTAAAATATTATTACACGAAATTCATAAACATTATGATGGTACCCTTGGATTTCATTAATTGAAATTTGGCTGATCAGTTAATACCGCTAATTTAGAAATATGTTTTTTTTTATTTATTCTTATTATAAAACAAAATAAAAAATAAAAATAGAAGAAAAAAATTTAGAAAAAATATTCTAGAATAATTATGCATCAACTTATTTTTTAATTCTAATTAATATTTTGCAAAATCAGAATATAATTAAAAATTGGAGGATTTTATCTGCAAATAGCACCTATGCGTGATGAAAGACAAACTGATAAAATGGCATCACATATAATTTCAAACATGAGAACTCTTTAACTACATACATTGCCTTTCAAAATATATTGATCTAAAGCGATTTCACTGTGGTTCTGAAATCTAATCATATTTCAGATATATTTTCAATTTCAATTTTTTTTAAATTCTAATATATTTAATTGCAAAAAAAACAGTTATTAATAATAATACTAGACCTATTCATGCAAAGTTCAAATGCTAGATACAATAAAAGTGTTTGTTTTATTTATATTCAAATTTTTACTATCAATCTAAAAGTTGTATTATTAAAAAAAAGGGAGTAAAGCTAAAATTTAATTTAAAAAAATTCCCCTGGGTGTATAAGAGTAATGCAGAAGAAATGTAGAATTTCTTTGATAGCTTGAAACGATACAAATCTTACAAAATTTATAGCGAGCCTTGAAAAAAATTTAAATTTTTTTATTTACTTCATTTTTTTTTGTTTAAATAAATGATAAAAATTATTTTGTAATCGCATTTGCAACCTTATTCGTACGATACAAAATGTTTTGCATATTTCTGTTTAAAGTAGCGATCGGCAGACTGTAAAAACTCTATCCCTATTTCAAAAACTGTTTTGCATTTTCTAAATGCATCCATCATATACCAGACTTTCGTTCCATTCGCTATATTTCTTTTTTTTTAAATAATAAATTATCGTCAATACTTGGTTTCAAGAAAAGAAAATATCAAACAAATAGATATAAAAACTCATAAATAATGCATTAAAAATCATCAAAATCCTCGTTTCAATCTTAACTAATCCATTCACATTGCAAAAACTTTCAATGATATGAACGAAAATACTAATAACTTCGAAATTTCTTTCTATTGCATTTATTTAATTTACAGAATTAATTTCCTCAAAAAGTAAAAATTAATTTTTTGAAATAAATAATATTAGAATAATCATTAAATGACTGAAAAACTGATTGTGATGAATTGCATAATATGTTGTTTTATACTATAATAACACTTATAATTATAATATTATAACATAATTATAAAATAGAATATTAATATAATTATTATTGTATTATTATAATATATAAAAATATATAAATATAATATAATAACATAGTATAAAATGTTGCTTTTAAAATTCCATCTATTGGATAACATAAAAATCTAAACACTAATTTAAGAAGAGGGTGCATTTCTGACAATCAAGTTTTTCAGAAAATTTTTGATGAATTCAGGAATTTTAGTTATCTATTGAAGTTTTAATAATAAATAAGTTGAAATGTAAGGATTAGCAGAAATGAATAAAATGTTGACATTGATTTTCGGATAAATAAAGGAGCCTTCACAATTTCATTATATTTGCTTTAAAATTTAATCCATAAAGATTTAGTTATATAAAATTTTAAAAAATGGAAGCAACAGTTGCCAATTTACAAAATTAAAAATCGGATTTTGGGAAATAGTCCCAAATTTAACCAATTTCTATTCCAAAATAAACATTTGCTTCTAAATTGTGTTTTTGCCACACATAAAAAGCGTGAATTATATTTATTCCAAAATGATTCGATTGTAAGAGTTTTAAATGAATCATTCTTTTAACAAATATTCATCTTGGGTTTATTGATTGGGAAATGGATAACGTTTTAATTGGAAAAACGAGTAATGAGAACATTCGTAATTATTAGAATGAGTTTTGTTTTATTTCGTTAAAGTATGAGTTAAATGAATTGCAACAACTTATTTTACCCATTGATGATTTCTTCTCAAGTAGTTAGTTTGCAAACTATATTTACGAAAGATAATAACAAATGAAGTATAGTATGTAAATGGTTTCTAGTATCTTATTTATTTAGAATACTTTAATATTTATATTTTATGTGCACACATTTATTTCATTTATTGAACTTTATTATCATTATTAATAGTAATGTTAATTAATGAATTAAAATTTATTAATTTATAATCATATATTACCAAATGTTTTTATTTATTATAAATTTATTGATTTTCATTTATTTAATGAATTTTATTTATTATA
This sequence comes from Argiope aurantia, assembly GCA_026543865.1. Classification (NCBI taxonomy): domain Eukaryota; kingdom Metazoa; phylum Arthropoda; class Arachnida; order Araneae; family Araneidae; genus Argiope; species Argiope aurantia. The sequence continues at coordinate 9,295 of JAPMOR010053726.1, forward strand.
ATTTATGTGAACGAATGTTCCGATCATTTGAATTGGCATTACATTTTTTACAGAATATTTTTTTACTATTACGGTCATTAAACTCTTGCTTAAATTGTTTTCTATTTCTGTTACTTATGGAACAATAAAATTAGATTGATATAAAATTGTATAAATAAATCTAAAAATCGGAATGAATAATTTTCATCTTTACAAGTTTCCTCTCGAAATAGGGGAATCATTGACCTTAGTTATTACATATTGCCATTAACTTGTTTTAAATTGTCTATTGTTGAAATATAGTTTCCAGCCAGATTTATTACATAATTCCAGCATATTATAATAAGATATTTAAAATATATTCCAAACTGCCATGGCATCTCCATGAATCAACTAAATATCTTTAGAAGAAAGATATAAATTTCACTACGGTTTTACTACGCTTAGTATCTAATTTCTATAATATTTAATAATCGTTATTATAAATTAAAAACTATAATTAGTTTTTTAAAAAATGCATAAGATTTGAAACTGTGCAATCAGATTTATTATTTAATTCGGCTACAATCATATTGAAAACACCCATAAAGCTTTTTACTAAAAATATTAAACTAAATTGAACTGCTATATCAGTGCATATAATCATATCACATGCTTTAATTATGTTTGATATTTCAAAAATGCCTCACCTTATATCCGAACTAAGCAAACTGTCACAGTCTTGCATCAATCCATTTGAGGTATCGTTGACAAGTTCACCATACGCTGGTAGCCCACTAGCCGCATTTAATATCATCACTTTACACACGTGAGTACCTCTATCAAAAGTGAATTGTAGAACTTTGCCGTCAATGGGATTACTGACACCTCCAAGTTTATCGACACTGAGAGGCACATTTTTGGTCACCACTTCCAGTTGCTCGAACAGAACCTGGACGTTAACTAAGACAGGGACGATTAGAGTGTCATCTTGAGAATCATACCGGATCATAAGTTTCACTTTATCCTGAGCCGGGCTTCGCGCTCCGTAGTGGGAATACAGCACCTCCTGATGCCCAAACTGGCATGGGAAATTAGTTGGAGTAAGTTTTCCAGGTCTTTGGGATAACGGGTCATTTTGAATGACGCGGACTGTGCAACGGTCACCAGGCTGAACTCTTATGTTCAGATCTAATTCCGGATCAATATAGACAGACCTTCCGAATGGTACTGCAATTCCAGCATTCAAATGAACAATATCCTTTTCTGCCACCGAAGGTTCGATCTGTCGTCTTTGGGTAAAAGCAAAGTCGATGAGAGAGCATGCTACGAGCACAAAGAAAAAGTCTATGTGATTCATTTTAAAAAGATGTTAGGGAAGTAATTACCCCTGATGGTTGGGAGCTGCCACAGGGGGTGTTTCTAGGGGAGGAGAGAAGGATCTAACTTTCGTCCGCCCTGCCGCTAAATGTCGTCTGCGGCCGCAAGAGAGAGAGTGAGAGATTTTCCCAAGCACGTGGTTCAGCGATGGTTGGATGCGAGGGAGAAGAGAGGAGGCAGTATGTAAGAAGACCCCCTCTCTGTCTCGTTTTTATGTTTGATTTCTTTCCCTTTCTTTGCTGAAGCAGGTGGCTGATCAAAACCGAATGAAAAGCAGAGCAGAGCTGCAATTGCCAATGCATTTGAAGCTCGTTTATTTATGCTTTCAAACATTTAAGAGGGGGAAAAC
>JAPMOR010053744.1:0-11111 GCA_026543865.1 Argiope aurantia
GCTTTCAACAATAATATATAATAATGCACAATATGCCAATACATATTGAAATATTTTTCAAATTCTACATTGGTCGAAAAATATAACTATTTTTTATGATCAAATCTTTTAAAGAATTACCATTTAAGAGGCAATATTAAAAACATTTTAAACTTGGAAAAACAAATTAAAACTTTATTTCTGCAGATTGTTTCAATCTAAAGGCTAAAGTCTTATTTTAAACTGGTTTTATCTTCTGGTATTTTTCTTTTCCGCTTTTGTCTTCCTTTTTTTTAAACTATGAATCAGAACTTTCTATAAGCGTTATAGATAGCGACGGTATCTCAGCTTTGCTAGAGTAGGACTCACTGGTACAGGCCTGTTAAATCCATTAAGATTCATCCTCTCGAGTGACGTACAAATTTGGAAGGCCGGCCTAATAATTTGCGAAGCAATTCTGGTTCAAAACGAATAATTTTACAGCAAATTCAATTCAATTTTTAATTATATGAATCATATTCATGAGCGTTACGAGGATATCGTATACACGTTTCGTTACTTTATAAATAAAAAAAAATCTTGAATAGTGAAAGAGAGATTATTGACAGAAATCAGTGGTTATGACATACAATTCGAATAAACTTCTTAGTATTAAACGTATAATGAGCGATTCGGTTGAATCTCGCGATTAGTACACGATAACTAATTTTAAAACATTTGCCGGTTCACCGGGAAAGATATAAATTGATGACTTTTTTACAGATGAAAGTGGTAGCTAGAAATAATCCAACGGTACAAATTGATAAAAATATTTCATATTATTTTTTTCATATACATAACGATAAAAAATACTTCAATACTTAATTATATATATTTTTAAAGACTAAAATTTTAAAATAAAATACAAAGATCACTGAATCAAACTTATGCTTTAATACGTTATTTTGAACTTGAAATCCGAATGTCCATTAAATTTTTTTTCTACAAATATGAGAATTTTTTCAGGTTTGTCAGGTTCCTAAGAGAATTCTTTAAACTTTGTGTTTTATCAAAAATTCAATTTCATGAAATGTACTCTTTCTTTTATAAACTCATAAATAATGTGATTTAACATTTTATATCTATTGAAGGGCATTGATCAAAGATATTAATAATAGTATATACTGATAAAGAGATTTAGAAATAAACACAAGATGAATAAGAAACAGTTAATTATTTTTCATTGTCAGAAAGAATTAATTTTAGTACTAAAAGTAATATTTCTTTCAGATAATAAAGGATATAACTCATTTTATTTCTAACATTCATACAATAAATCTTTAATTCTTTTGCTGTGATTCAAATGACGATTCAGTTTTAGATGCTGTTCAGATTTTTTCCATAATTTTGAATACTGTTTTGTGAGAAAAAAACTAATTTTAAAAAGAAATTTGAATAGAAAAATTTTATTATGCATCAAATGTCAATCAAATTTAGCATGTAAATTGTAATAGTAGAAATGCCTTTAAATTGGTACTAAAAAGATTTATTATCAATACTCAGAGAAAATCTAAATTGGAAAATACTTTTTAGCAGAAAATGTTAAATATCTCCCTATGAAAGCATTGTATAAGAAAAATGCCCCCCCCCTATAATTTTACAAGCAATCTATTCAAGATCTCAAAAAGTTGGAGGGAGCAGTTGCTTAAAATTTTTTTCAAAAAGTTAAATATATAAACATTCTTGTATTAAAATGCCAGTACATATTTCTTGCGTGCCCCTATTCATTTATCCCAAAGTGATAGTTTTAGTTCCCACATACGGCGACCGACAACTGAATAAAGGCGGGTTGCTTCATCTATTATTATGATAGTTTGTATCGTTGTGTTTTTAAAAAAGGTGATATTTTGTATTAAATGCTGCCAAATGTGTCTAATTAAAAAGTTTCTAACAGAAATTTCCTATCATTAATCTAATTACTTTTTAAAAATATGCTATTGAATGATAACTATTATAATTTCATATAATAAAAATGATCTTTACTGTCATTAAAACTGCTTTCAAATTTCTGTTCAAGTATGTTGCAGCAAGGATATAATAAATTAATAGCTTTACATCTGAAAAAATGCCTCAATTTTTTTTTCACACAACAAAATCTTTCGAAATCACTAAACATTTATATAGAACATTAAATTGCTCGAAGTGGGAGCGAAGACTAATATACAATGATGATCGTGAGTGTTCTACTCACATGTGTGAAGATTCTTAGTGTTTAGGCACATTTACTGAGTTTTAGGTAGCGGATAGCAGAGGAAAAAAAACAAGTAATGGTAATTGGTTGGTCCAATGGGATGAAAAAAGGATTGCTTATTTGGGCTTAAGCTTTAAAATAAAAAAAATCCCATTCAATTTAAATTTCGGTAGGATCTAGGAAAGTTTAAATGGAAAGTCCATTTAGAGTAGAGTAAAGAAAGGTAAATTTCTCATTAGAATGGACATAGATAATTTGTTTCTTGATTGTTGGATTTTCCAGAGATTTGAATTGCTGAATTCTTTTAAAGTACTTTGAAGAAATCCTTAAGCTTTGGAGTTTTAAGATGTCTGTTGAATACCTTTCAGCAGGGAGCATTGGCAATAACGTGAAGTATTTTATTTTGTAAAGCTTGAATTTTGTTTCTTTATTTTTTGTAACAAGTGTAAGAATTTTTGTAGTTTAAGTCAAGATAGGCTACTATGAAACCTGTTTGCTTTATCATTAAATGTAATGCAATCTTTCTTTTGTATGCTCGTAAAGTAATGCGGTTTAACATTTCCTGCCTATTTAAGAGTATTAAGCAATGAATTTAAGAATAGTATATACTGGTAAAGATATTTAGAAATAAAGCACACGAAACAGTTAATTTTTTTCACTGTCAGAAAAAATTAATTTTAATACAAAAAGTAATAGTTCTTTCAGATAAAAAAAAGATATAACAAATTTTATTTCCATCATTCTTACAATAAATCTTTAATTCTTTTGCTGTGAGCCAAAATGACGATTCAGTTTTAGATGGTGTTCAGATTTTTTCCATATTTTTGAATAATGTTTTGAGGGAAAAAAATAATTTTACCAGAAATTTGAATAGAAAAATATTGACACGCATTAAGTGTCAATGAAATTTAGCATGTAAATTGTAATAGTAGAAAAGTCTTTAAAGTGTTACAAAAAAGATTTATTATCTATACTCAGAGAAAATCTAAATTGGAAAATACTTTTTAGCAGAAAATGTTAAATATCTCCCGATGTAAACATTGCATAAGAACTGAAATTCGTTTCCCCCGCCCCCCATATTTTCTCGAGCAATCTATTCAAAATCTCAAAAAATTGGAGGGAGCAGTTGTTTAGAAAAAATTTCAAAATGTTAAATATATAGACATTTTTGCATTAAAATTTCTGGTGCATATTTCTTGCGGGCCCCTGTTCTTTTATCCCAAAATGATAGTTTTAGTTCCCACACACGGCAACCGACAAGTGAATAAATTTTGCTTCATCTATTTTTATGATAGTTTGTATCGTGTTTTAAAAAAAAGATAATATTTCAAATTTAATATTAAATTTACTCGAATGAACGGAGAACTTTATGATACAACAATGTAAATGGACATTTATAAAGTTTGGTAAATTATATCACTTATGTATTGGTATATTATTGTCACTTGGTTTATTTTTATCCTTTATCAAAAAAAAAAAAACCAACATTCACTTGTATATGAAACTCTCCCTTTCTCAAAAGAGACAAATAAATGCATTTTTGCGACTCAAAGTGAGGTAACGTGTAACGAAAAATAAGAAGATTAAAATTTGAAAGAAACTTTCTAATTATATTTTCATGTTTAAGCAATACAAATGCGCAATCATTTATTATTATTACATTATTTTTTTTAAAAAAATATTTTTTTAATTGTTTCTTAATTAATGCAAAGATGGATGAATTATTGAACTATTTATCCTGTTATTCTATTATGACTCCGAACACCGAGTTTCATTTTATATTTCTTTTTGCCTGTAATTTTGAAAGCTCACAAATTGAATTTCTGAATATAATTCTTATGAAGGAAAAATATACCATAAAGGGCTCTTTGTTTCTTAATTTTCTTTGAGAGGAATTGGTTTGACAGTCACGTGGTATAATTTGAATATTAGAGTCGTTTGAGAAGGAATATCGACTAAGAGTGATGATGTATTTTAAGCATTTTCTCTCATTTTTATTAAACGATTTATATGTGCTTTCGATCGACCACTATATCATTAGTAAGAATTTCATTTTGGAAGAAGGCGTACTTAACAAATTATATGCTAATTCTTATGAGTAATATCCTGTATTAGATTGACAAAAATTATCCAGTCTCTCACTTTATTTTCCGTGTTTTAGATTTTGCTGTGATTTCCATGCATTAATGTTTTTTTTTAAATTTATGAAAAGAAGTTTTTTTAGTCACAGTCTCGTCTGAGTTTTGATTGGAAAATTTTGAGAAGTTGGGTAATTCATTAAGGGATTCGATTAAAACGCTTTATATCCGCAAGCATGTTACTAGGACGAATGATTTATTCTCAATTTGAACGTTGTTATATAGTTAGTTGAAACTTTAAAAAGTGAGGATTGAGAATGAAGCCATAAACATTTTGTACTACCATGCTACCTAATCGAGATCCCGATTCTATTTCCTTTTTGGAATAAAAAAATTATTATTTATAGTAAAAATCTTGCTGGAAAGTATCCAGCTTTCATGAAAGCAATTCAGTTTAGAGAATAGGTTCGTTGTTTTTGAAGAAATATAAATGAAGTGCTTTTTTGTAGTATATAGTGGCAATGAATAACAAAAGATGCAATAATAAAAACTGAAAATAAAGTTTGGAATTAGTTCTTCATGTCTTTAGCAATACAATTACTCAAAGGTTTTTCGATGTGGAATCATTCAAAAAATCATATTTTGAAGAGTCAAATTTGAAAATTAATTTAAATACTATGACTTTTCATGTTATTCTATTTCATACTAGAGTTGAATATGGTTTAAAATTTCTTCCGTCTGTAAATTTGAATTTTCTTAAATGGCTTTTGTTTATTGGCGGAATCTGTAAATCTCAATCGAACATGGGAACGAAACAAAATGGGCTTTTCCTTAGATTCCCGATTAGAAGCGTGCACGGTGTAGATTAGAGTGGAACGAAAAAAATCAATTTTGATTTTTTATTTGTAATAGAGCGGGAAAGTTGCCTTTCGGTGTAGATAAAATAAATTACAAATATGAAAAATATTGGAGTAGGTCTTGAGGGGCAGCAAGAAAGTTAAAGTTTCATAAAATTGAAATTTTCGCTACATTTAAAAATTTTTCAAAGAAACAATCAACTTTTCATTTTGAGTTTGCAATGGCGCGGAAAAGTTGCCTTTTGGTATAGATAAGATAAATAAAAATCATAATAAAATAAACATTAGAGTACATCTTGAAGAGCCGCAAGAACATTAAAATTTCATAAAAACACACTTTTTGAAACTTTTTAAGGATTTTTGCGTGCCTCGATTTTGAAATGATAGGCTTTAAAAAATAGGCGTTGTCATATGAATAAAAGTATAAAATCAGTTTTACTATTTCACTAGCATGGCATTGAGTCGTCACCGGAGCTGTAGTTATTGAGGTAAGACAGAGATTTGTCTGCATCCGCTGACAAGGACAGAGCTGATTTCAAATCACTAGCTTTGCCGAATTCAGTTGAGTTGGCGATTCTGCTCCGTCTATTGTGTAACTGATTTGTTAGTTTGTGCGCTTTTGTGCTTTTCTCTTAGTAAAAATGGCTCAGTCTAAATTAGTGAGGACAAGACCAATATCGGAGTATTCTATTTTTGAGAAATTTAGTGATTTGCTTAAAGTTGAACTCACTACTTATAAATCTAGTGCTACTGTTATATTAGACATAACTTCAAAATTGCTTCAGAGAACGATCCTTCTGTAAGCGAAATATGTGATACTTTAGTTCACATAATAGAACAAATATAGTCAAGAGCTTCTATTCCCGTTGCATCTTGTAAAAGAAATGATAAAAGCTTATTATGCTAAATGCAAGTATTTATTAAAGTCTAAAAGCAGAAAATGTTCAGCTAAGTTAGATTTCAACCACACATAATTTAGAGAAGAAGTTAGACGTTTATTTGGTATTGCTGACTTGTATAAAAGAAAAAATAGTGCCAGTTATTGTGTAAAAGCTTCTAAAAGATCAACGCTCTAACAGGAAAATTGTTGTAGGTAATATTCATATTGCTACCACAAGCTCTTTAAGGAAGAAAGAAGCAAGAAAGAGTAAAAAATTACTGAGAACAGTTAAGTTTAATCAAGAACCAACAAAACATTTTATTGCATTAGAAACGATTACTGGCGACAATGTTGCAGAATAACAATGTTCTTTACAAGAGGAGGCAAACTAACCAGATCCATCAAATAAACAAGAAGAGATAAAACTATCAGGTGCCTGTGTGGTTTAAAATTAAGGTCAACCTTTCATGTACTTATGGTTCCAAACATCGTTTTAACCTTATCTCATAATCCCGTTCTATTTCTGACGATATCAAGAACGTTCTAGATCAGATTATTCAAAGAAATGGATATTTCGCTGATTCAGAAAATATCCTTTAGTCCAAGCTAAGTGATGAACATAAATTTCAAAGAGAACTTGGTTTACGATGTGTTTTAAAAGCAAGAACAGAAAATAAAGACAGAGTAAGAAAGTTTGAAGTTCCAAAGATAAATAACGATGCAAAGGATTACATCGACATGATCTCATGGCTTGAAAATGACATAACTGACCCCCCCCCCTCCCCTCCCCCTGCTATAACATGTTTCCAGTGACTCTAGAAGATTTTATGCAGAAGGCATTTGAAGCTGAGCCAAATAGTATAGGGGACTCGGTTATCGACTTTCCGATGCTTCCGTGTCACATGCAGGCAGTGGAAAGAGCGGTGAACATGGGGGACAAATCGGCACAAAATGTCAGTGGTTCAATTGCAAGAGAAGAATATATAAGAGCAAAAATTGACAAGTGTGACTATGCCAAAATTTAATAAAAAAATGTTTAATGTGGGGTTGAAGTAGAAACAAATATTTTGCAGCTAAAACATTTGTAATCATTAAGAATACAGAAGTAAGAAACGCAAAATTTGACATAATTATTTATTATTATTATTATACTTTGTAATTAATAATTTTTTCCAATTGTAATGCTTATATGCGTATTTAAAATCCTTTTTGTATCATTATATGAACGAAAAATTCACAAAATAATTTATCAATGTTTGTAATTTCTTAATTTTTTAAAAACTTTAAGCTCTTTGCGGCACCTCGAGAATTTTTTAAAAATTATTTTTGAACCTAAAAGCAAACTTTACTCCACTATTACCAAACAAAAAATCTAAGGAAAAGTTTTAAAATCTCCTTTTAAAATTTTCCCTTTTTTTCAATTCTTTTTGCAAATTTTAAGCTCTTTGCAGCACCTCACGACAATGTAATATTGTAACCAAATTTTTTAAAATTGCTTTTGAACCTAAAAGACAGCCTTTCCACACTATCACTACACTAAAATCCAAAAAAAAATTTTTTTTTTAAGGCCATTCTCGTTCCGCCTTAATGTAGATGTTTTAATTATATTTCTAGTTTTAAAAGGGATATCGATTATGTGACAATTTATTTTACTGCTATAATTTTCCTTATTTTCATCAAAAATTTATGATAACGCTCTATACAAATTGAATACTTTTTTATTACTTAAAATCTCAAAAAAAAATGACTGACTAAATGAATGCTACATTATTAACATCACGTAAGCTGAAAGCATGAGAGTGCTATATTACCTCTTCAAAGTTCAAGATCATTACTATTATTTATTAAATAGGAGTTTCTAATAAAACCCCCGTACTATATGTTATTGATGCCAAAACAAAAATACGCATTCATCAGGATGAATGACAGAGAATTTCTGAAAAACTATAAATGAATTTCTCTTTAAAGCTTAAATTGGTAACGATAACAAAAGATTCAAAAATTAAAATTGCAAAGAAATTTTCGAATTCATATATAATTTTCGAATTTCATATATAATAAATATTACATATAAACTATACATATTGCTTTTCCAGAAGTCTCGATACTACAGAAATGAATCAAACATAAGGAGAAATTTAAAAACAAAACCGAGAAAATTGATATAAATCAATGGCTATGGCAGAAGGCATTCCAAATCTTTTACATATATATATATATATATATATATATATATATATATATATATATATATATATATATATATATATATATATATATATGTGTGTGTGTGTGTGTGTGTGTGTGTATATATATATGTATATATGTATATATATTGTTACAAACCTGCAATTAGGCTTCCCAGCATAGTTTGTTCCATCAACAGAAAGAAAGTTTTACAGTCATCTGAATGGAACGAAGTCTAGGTGTGCGTCGGAGGTCCCAGAGCTTGGCGACAAACTTGGCGACTATTTGGCGACTTGGCGATGAATTTGGTGACTTTGGCGCAAAATAGATAATACCCGAAACTTCGAGAATTTTCCCGATCCTTCCAGTAGAAACCGAGATACGCCTCGAACGTTCCTGATTGGTTGAGAGGCTTCTAGCCCCGCCTCCTGAAACCTATAAAAGGGGCTGCAGCTGCCAGACGGAGTCCAAGCCAGTAGTCAGAGTGGACGGAGCGGTCGAAGAAAAGTAAGCGGAATCGACGAAGTCAAGTCAGTAATCCGAGTCAGAGTCGGAGAAGTAGAAGACGGAGTAGTCGGAAGCGACTGAGTCAAGCTAGTGCTGAACTGAGCTGTGCGCTACTGTCTGTAGTAGATTCTGGTTGTATGCTGCTGTGTGTGCTGTTGTATGCTACACGTCTCGGGTGAAGATAATCGTTTTCTGTGCTGTATATAGTTGTAGCTTTTGTGCTGTCCTGTGTGTCTTCGTGTAAATAAACGTCGTTGTTTTTATTCTACTTCTGCCTGCTGATTGAGCGTTCTTTACACCATATCACTTCCTCTATCCAAAGGAACCCCGGCAAAAAATTTCGTAACATTTGGTGTCAGAAGTGGGATAGTGGTCAACAGTGTATGGTGCTGACGAGATCTCCAGGAAAAATGGCTGATAGCGATAATGGTGAGTTACTGGCTCTGTTGGCTGAGATGAAGAAATCTATGGAAGCTGGACAAGAGGATATGAAGCAGAGACAAGATGAGATGAAGAAATCTATGAAAGCCTTTACGGAAGAAATGAAAGCCGGAGAAGAGAAATTTTTGCAAGAAATGAAAACCGGATATGAAGACATGAGGAGTGAATTGAAAAAAGGCCTCTCGTCGTGGAAAGAAATTTTAGAAGATAAAGTTAACAGAATTGTAGACATCCAAGTTATCAAAGAAGAAATTGAAGGAAGCAGCGGGAGCCAAGTGGAAGAAAAGACTGAAGATCGAATGGAGACCGGTGTCACCGAAAAGGAGCTCAGCCATCCGGAGGATGAGCCGAGGTTTAATGAGGAGAGGAGCGAACAGGGAGGATGTCAAATAGTTGCGGAGCTGAAACAGTCTTCTCCGAATGAGTCCCCTGAAGTGGAACCGGAAGTGCAGGCGCTTGGGGATGGAGAAGATGGACTTTCTTCGGACGGGTCTGTTGGTGGCGACCCGTGCTCGATGCCTATGGATGTAAGAGTTGATGTGACCCTGTTTGGATTGGATTCGTCCCGAAGATTAAAGGAACTACCTCTCTACAAGCCTCCTGATATCTCCTGGCATAGTGACACGGAAGAAGACTACGTGGCTGGAATCGCTGATCCCTGTAGTCACGGTCGCAACTTCCTTAGAGAATTCATCTTTGCTGTGGATCTGCATAGAAGTGTCATGCAAATAGGAGCTGATGAATCTGCTGTGTATCCTGTCAAGTTGTGTTGTAGCAGAAGAGCCCTTCCCGTAAAGGCAGATGTACTCTTCAGACGATCCAGTGTGGAGAGTTGCGGACAATTCTCGAGTGTCGAGAATAGACTGGGAAGAGGTGGACGTATTCCCGTGAAAGCTTTGGCGACGAAGGCGAATACCTGGCTTTCGAGTGGACTTCAGAAAGCACCGTTGGATCATCCTGATATACGATTGGTTCGATGGAAGAGGTTCAAAGTGACCAACCGAAAAGCTTGGCAAGAATTCATTCCGGAGGTCTCTACGACGATCCAGCGTTTAGCTCCATGGGACATCCTGCATTTTAAGGAACGGAATCAAGTCTGGATGTACAATCCGAAACGACGAAGAGGTCCGGGTCAAAAGCATTCAGAAGGTTGGATGGATCTTCAGTCGCCGCCAAATTAGTAAATGATGTCATCTTCGGAAGTCACCTAAAACATCGTCATCACATCATTCGGAAGCCTACGCCAGCTGTTGGATTGAAGTAGGACTGCCGGGACGTCAGTCTTTGAAGAGGGGAGCAATGTTACAAACCTGCAATTAGGCTTCCCAGCATAGTTTGTTCCATCAACAGAAAGAAAGTTTCACAGTCATCTGAATGGGACGAAGTCTAGGTGTGCGTCGGAGGTCCCAGAGCTTGGCGACAAACTTGGCGACCATTTGGCGACTTTGGCGCCAAAATAGATAATCCCCGAAACTTCGAGAATTTTCCCGATCCTTCCAGTAGGAACCGAGATACTCCTCGAACGTTCCTGATTGGTTGAGAGGCTTCTAACCCCGCTTCCTGAAACCTATAAAAGGGGTTGCAGCTGCCAGACGGAGTCCAAGCCAGTAGTCAGAGTGGACGGAGTGGTCGAAGAAAAGTAAGCGGAATCGACGAAGTCAAGTCAGTAATCCGAGAAGTCGGAGAAGTAGAAGACGGAGTAGTCGGAAGCGACTGAGTCAAGCTAGTGCTGAACTGTGCTGTGCGCTACTGTCTGCAGTAGATTCTGGTTGTATGCTGCTGTGTGTGCTGTTGTATGCTACACGTCTTGGGTGAAGATAATCGTCTTCTGTGCTGTATATAGTTGTCGCTTTTGTGCTGTCCTGTGTGTCTTCGTGTAAATAAACGTCGTTGTTTTTATTCTACTTCCGCCTGCTGATTGAGCGTTCTTTACACCATATCACTTCCACTAT
>JAPMOR010053755.1:0-45214 GCA_026543865.1 Argiope aurantia
ATATATATATATATATACACATACTTATTTTCTTCTTTGTGCTTCCTAGGGCTATATCTTCTTATGACCCTTGCTGCTTTCCCTGCTCTTTATTGGCCATACAGAAGAATCGAGTACATGAAATATATTCGGGCCAAGTTTCAACTTTTTGTTGGCTATAAGGCGATTCTTTATCATTTTCTAATAACCTTAAAAGCAAAGAAAATGACGCCTGAAAAATAATAAATCACCGTCAGTTTTCAGGTTTCAAAAATCCCAAACCAAAACAACATCATGTCACACATGATAAAAATCAATATCTCGTAAAATAATAAAATTAACATAAAACAGAAAAATTTCTTTATGTTTTAATATTGTTTGTTATATATATATTTAATTATGAACTAAAATTGAGTTTTCAGAAGTAAAAATACCCAACTCTCACAATTAATTTCTCCAAACGAATCAGTGATGCTACTACATTTATCATTCCAATAAATTAACTCCAAATTAACTTTATATCTAAAACCATTTTTTGCTGAAATGTAATTTTTCATACTTTTTTAAATAATCAGCAGTTAATATGGCTACATTTTGCTGCAGGATGTAAGCTCTAAATTCAAATAACAATTTGACCTTGAAATGTCGAGAATGAAATGTCTGAAAGATATCGTTTCATTTCACCAGCATCGATTTAAAATTGCTATTCGATTTCTCCGGAGACAGCACTTCGAGAAGCCGCCTGAAGCATTGACTCCCAGATGTTTGAATTTTACGAATTTCTGATTTAGATTATATTACAGCTTAATGAAATTTCGGACGAGAAAAGTGTTTCAAGACTGTCACTAAAATAAATGAATAGTTACGATAGATTTCCGTAACTTTGCAAACTAAATCATTTATAAACCGTCAGTTCAGACTTTCTTTTAGAATTTGACAGTATATGCAAAAGAAATTAAAGGTATACTTAGTTATAAAGTTAGAAACCAATTTAAAAATGTTCATTTTAATAGAAAGGAATTTTCCTTAACCTTTATCCTAAAAAAATGAATTCTGCATTTTTTTTTCAAATATGTCATAAAAGATTTGGAGTGCATCGATTGCTTTTGGTTTAGTTTTATAAAACTGCGGACGAAATTCGGTATAGTTTTCAAAAGTGGACCCGAAACCTATCCAATGGTTTTGGATTGTATAAATGCGTTAGGATAAAAGTCAAAAATTCATAAATTTGATTCTTTGAAAATGCCCTGTTTGCTTTATTATCATATAAACGTGGGGACAATTATATTATTTAAATTATATTGTATTATCATCTTAATAATTGATGCCATTTTTAGATTATTCACAAACAGAAGGAACTATTTAACTTTGAAAATAAATTTGAATATTTACACACTGATAATTTTGTGATTTTATTACTGCATTTGCGACGATGCTAATTAAATATGCTGCTACCTTTGCCAACGATACTAAATAATGTTCCTGTTATTCGTTTCATCAATGAAAATAATTTAAAAAAATAAGTTGAAAGAAAATTTAATTTAAAAATAAAACAGATATGATTGAACAAAGAAAAACAAATTTTTTTCTGGTATTTTCCCCTTTAATTGTGCGAGACAACATGCACTATCTACTAATAAGTAATTGGACAACTATGATAAAATAGATAAGCGCAATTTAGTTATATTCAATAATTGGTAAAACCCCTACCTGAAGCAATTGTATTTTTAACCCTCCGGGGCTTTCTTTTTACAAGTATTTGTATTGATGGACTCTGGTATTTTCATTTACTCGGCTTAGAGAAGACATGTAAGTTCTCTCAGAGATTTTGGACGGTTGCTGCACCCCTTAGTTCGGCGATCCAACTCGTACCAGAAGTTTTCTGTAGGATTCAAGTCTGAACTCTGTGCAGGCTAGTTCAGTCGGTTCACCCCATTGTTATCATACCAATCTATGGTGGACCTCGCAACATGACAAAAGACGTTTCAATTTGGTAATAATCATGATACTACCCTTAAAAATTTACAGCTTAGGAAGCACACTATTGTCTATAATAGTGGAGTAGGAGTCAGCGTTAAGCTTACCATGAATTGGGATCAAAGATCCCAATCCATACCACGGGAAACGATCATAATTCCTCCTCCGCCAAATGCTGATGTAGGCACAATGCGTTCTGCCAAAAGATGTTGTCTCCGCATACGGCTAAACCTAGATCTTTCCATCAGATTGGTAGCGATTTAATCTTGATTCATGTCTCCGGAGAACTTGTTTCTTCTCATGTACGGTTCAAATTTTACGTATTTGCACTACCACAACAGATCAGTGCAGTTGGGATTTGTAATCATTGGCTTATGGGCGGTAGCAAGATCATGGAAATCAAGCAAATATGCTTCCTTGTGGTTATTATTTATCGAAACAATAGTCATAGATGCTTGTTGGATCTCCTGAAGATGTGAGTCATCAGTTTGGTGAGGTGTTTCAGAATTTTTTTGGACATCAATTGGTCTCTATCTCTTAGTTTCATAGGTCTGCCGGGTCAAAGCACATTCCGACAATCACTACTCCTCTTACAGATCTTAATATCAAGAACCATTGCCGATGTCAAACTAATTACATATGTCCCTTAAAGATCGACCATTTCTATAATATCCGACAATTATGCCTTTCTCGAAGTGAGATAGCTCTGAATTTTGTGCCATCTTGCATGCGACTAATGCCAATGCTGTTTCCTGCACGATATTTAAGTACAGAAGGCGTGACTTAGATTAGGAGTACAGATATCTTCATTTGTGTGGATGTTCAAATACTTATTGATAGATAGCGTAATTCAGCAACTGATAACAAAGACTGATAAAATCAAACCAATCAAGTATAAGATTGAGACTCGAGCCAAAAACATTATGTTCTACGTTTATGTGTGTTTTAAAGCAGTGGTATGAATTTCTATTTTTAATATATTTTTATGCAAATAGTTTGCAATTCAGATCTAAAGGTGGCATTTTAAAAATCTAATCTAACGAAATTTTCCATATTTGTGGTCTTTTCAAGAATGCCCTTGATATTCCAATGCAAAAGTTTCGAGTCTATAATAGCCATAATTTTAAAAGAATACAAAATTTTATTTTGAAATAAAATGCTGGATCTTTTGTGGTCTTATCAGGTGTAAATATTTCATTTTTTAAGGATCAACTGAAGTGTAAACTCAATGTATGCCATTTGTGAAATGCATATGCAAGTGCAGTATATATGCTTTATTATCTGCATGATTTCATAAAGATATTATCATTTTCATCCATATAAAGAACAGTATTTTGATAGCTTGTACATTAAAGCTTTTGATAAGTTTAATTTCAAACACATTTTACAAAATTTGATTTCGAATTTAGCAAATATTATGAAAGAAAAATTAGATGGTAATTTTACTGTTGAGTGAAATAAATAAATTAATTAATAAAATTAATAATCATTTCTTTATCAAGAAAGATGATTTTTTTCTTCAATTATATTAATGCTTATCAACATAAGCAGTAAAGAAAAATAATTCTTTTGCATTATTTGTAGAAATATGAAAAATGCATCGTATATTATATAAAAAAATGTTACCCTTAATCATTTTGCTTCGTGGAAAACTTTTCAAAAAATATAAATTAACAGGGATGGCTAAAAAATCTTTTAAAATCAATATCGGTAAAAATTATTATTTGATTAACTGCCTTAGAAAATTATAATATTGAATTTTATAATAGTTTATCACATCTTTCAGTAGTCTTAATAAGTTAATAACTGATAATTTCACATTTTAAATAAGTTATAATTGATTTATATAATTAATTTCAAGCATAAATATAGCTTTAGAAAATATAAATTTTTCAAAAGTTTATAGATTTCGATTCATGAAATTTAATTCACTGTTAAAATCAACATTTTAAATTATTTTTTTGGTTTCTTTACTATTTTTTGTTTAGACGAAGTAAGTAGTTAGCATTAAAATAATTAAATTTAATTTAGAAACTGATAATTGTTTATTAAAAAGGCTTCATATTTTTTTTACATTCATACGATTGCTCAGTTTCATCAATTATATTCAGCACATAAAAGAAAAAAAATAATGGTATAATTTATTAAAGCAAGATGCTCAAAAAAAGTTAATATCCAAGAAAAAATACCATAAATTCTGAAGAAAAACATGACTTATTTTTATTATGTAAATAATGCAGTTTTTCAAAGAGATTTTAATATAATTTGATCAGATTATTAATTAGAGGCTGATAAAATAAAAACAAATTCACAATTTTTTAAATTTTTTTGTATTTTTAAATAAAAGTTAATCAAAAATTTAAATATCATTTCAAGATTTTCTTACCATTTGAAGCAGTTTTTAATTAATTATTGCTAATGACGGTATTTTATTTATTTTTAGAATACTTTTCTTATATTCTGCTGAATTGTTATTTTGGGATTTATTGGAATTCTAAATGTCGTTAAAAATGCTCTAGAAGTTTCAATTAGTTGCTCTTTTAATCTTTAATAATATGTTTTTCCTTGTTTATTGCAAATGTGAAACTTGCTCCTTATAAATTTTTGATGTAAATTCAAATACTCTAAATGTAATAGTCACCCCATCGTCTGAACTTGACTTGATTTATTTTACTTTTTTGAACTTTACCATTCATATTATGCCACGAGTTTGTAACTGTTGTGTGTGTCTGTAGTTGCACGTGACTCTCCATTTTATGTTGAAAATGAATACAACAAACAATTCTAGATCTATGCATATACTGATGATTAGCGAAGTTTCCCGTTGAATAGAGAACACTTCCAGTCTTTAATTATTTTCTTCTTTAGAGAGTGGAAACACATATAGGTAGAGTAGATTTAATAATTAATAAATATCATTACTTCTAATTAGTGTTTAAATTATCAAAATTAATTTGAGCAATTTGAATGCTAATTGTCAGGTTTATCTATCTTTTATTTAGTATTAGTTTTTTTAACTGTGACCTAATAACTGTTGTTTGAACGTCTTTTGGATTCAGTTAAAAAAATTATGTGTACTGAAAAAATAAACGAAATGAATGCAAGAAAACGCCTGCTTATTTACTCTTGAATTTTCCGCTGTATTTTAAAGTCTTCGGTTTTTTTAGAGCTATTCTCTGCTCAGTAAGCACAGTCATAGATTTGCTGGTAGCGCAATAGAGCCAATATTAGTGAGATAATACAATACTAATATTGGCTGGATTTTTCCATTTCATTCAGCTAATCAGACAGAGCCGGCCTTCTCTATGAAGGGGATCGGGTGGAAGACACCATTTGGGGCCCAACATTTTTTGCAAAGTAAAAAAAAAAAAATATGAACACATATTACTATTGCATATAGCAAGCAAAAATAAAATCAACGAGCTGAGAAGCAGCATTTCACTATTTGGCAGTTATTTTGAAAAGTAGTAAATAGTGGAAAATGATCAAATTTTATCATTCTTAACGGAAAAAAACAAACTAATTTTTGTTGTACAGGTCTGTTTTTAACACAAAACATTTTAAACCAATCTGTTATAATGCTTGGTCATAAACTTGAATCAATTATATGCACTTAATCATTTGTTATTGTCATTTCCTGTCGTTAGTTTTTGATTCGATCACATTTTTGTAAACATATGGTTCTTCAAAGCTTTTCACAGTATCTATATTTTCGGCAAGATTGTGTAGTCTATGCGGCATTTCTTCGCCAATTGAAGCTTGAATTGTAACATCTGAAGCGTAGCAATTTCATTGCCAGAATTATTTCGTAGACCAGAAAACAGTTATATTCATGGCTTTTTGAAATTTAGCTGTACTTCTGTTTTTCTCTTCTGCTAATTTTCTTTTTTGAAACGAGTCTTGACACTCAGAAGGATAATTCCTTGGTATGAGAGTGATTATATACAGCAATGTTAAGCATTTTACAGTACGAATTTTCAAATTTATACATGCAATTTAACCTAGTAGGTGAGGTAAATGACCGTACTTTATGTTTATAGTACGTTACACAATTCACTTAACTGTAATATATCAGTAAACTTTGTATCTTTCAAAACCCATTGATTGTTCCAGTTAAACTTCTTCCTCTCTTCTTTCCATTACCGTGCAGAACATTATTTTAATTCTTGGTCATGTTGGAAGTCCCTGAATTACGGGGCCCCGGTGCATAGCATCCGCTTCACTCCCCAGATGGCCAGCCCTGCATGCAGAGATAATTACTCCCATGAAATGCCTTATACCACACATCCTGAATTAAATACATCTGTTAGATAAATGATTGCTTTTGAAATTACGTAAGTAAAGGAAGTAAACTTTTTATTTAAACTTTAGTCAGATACGAATCTGAACTAGAACCTCATCTTCATCAACACGTCTGCCTAAAGGAGTTTGTAGCTTCTGCAATTCATTATCATCATAATAGCGTACAAAGGGAATCTATTATAGATTACCTAGCTAAATAATCGACGTGTAGCAAGTATAAACCTATAAAAGATTCCAAAATTATTATTTCAATCCATATTGGTGAAAAAAATAAAAACTTTTCAATCCTCAAAATTGTTCATCTGAATTTTCAATACCAATTTTATGCTTCTTTCAAAAATTATTTTATGATACTTGAAAAATGTATCATAAAATAATTTTTTATGATACATTTTTTTATGATACCTCCTATTTATTTCAACACTATCATTTGATCAAAAACCAGTTTACATACAATAGATATTACTACTTATTCATATCTCATGATGTGTAAAAAATGCTAGGAGATGTATCCTGTCGTTGCATTGTCACCAACGTACTATCAGGCGGAATCAAAAACCTTATAAAGCATTTCGATAACCTCTTATTCCATATTCTTCTATTCAGGGACTGTATAATAAATAAAAAAAATAGGAGGTCGATTCAAATTAGTATCTACTTTTTTTCACTATATCGCTACACTCAACATACGTCTTACAAAACAAATCAACGGCATTTATTATTCAAGCAGGGAGCATAAAATGAGGACAGTTAAAGTAAAATAAATTACACATACCAAACAATTTCAAAATTTATCTACCCTATCGTAAAAATCACCTGTTCTGCCATATAATAAAGGCAAAGTTACTCTAACAGATTTTCATGTTACATATATTTCTTTCAGATATATTTTTGTTGCATATATTTGTTTTTTTTTTGTTACACAAATCTGTAATTCATATGGATGGGTAAAAGAGATATTACTACACAGAAATCGCTTAGGGATTAAGATGTCAAGTGTGTTGCCTCTTAGCAGCCAATGAAGCTTTCGTGCAGGCCTTTGCATACGATTTTATCGTTTAAAATTATTTGATCCTATAAATTCTCAGAAATAGATAATCAAATTATGAAACAATTTCAAAGCTGAAATAACTGATTTATTTTAAATTTTAGTAAAATCAAATCAAAAACTCACATGTTACAAAAAGGGTATTTCGCACTTCCCAGAAATTCATTTACATAGGAAAAGAATTTAGTATACTAAAATACCTACATATCTAGAAATTATATTTGGCTCAAATTTTTCCTTCAAATCACGTTTAAATAGGATCCAAGACAATATCCTGAAAATTCATGAAAAACGTAGTAGTAAGATTCACGTGGAGGATGAGAGCGGAAGTTATTAAGGTAATGCATTTAGCCATTCTTGAATGATAATTTCTATTTGAAGCAGAAGGATGATACCATGAAAATGTTAAACTAAACAATAACCGATACAAATTCAAAGGTGCCATCTTCTTTTGATTACCAAATCATATCGTACAATATCAAGTGATATTCACTTAAAACTTCATAAAGTTTTAAGTGAATATATATTACCAGACATAAAAGCGACAATGTTTGTTGAAGTGAGCAACAAGATTTACATTTACATTTTGAATTTGACGACAGCTTTTAAGTAATAGAAAGTTCAAAGACTGAAAGAAAAGAAAAATGAAAAGATCATTTATGCAAACAGGTCAAAATAGATGACAAAGTTGGTTTTGGTTTTGTAAATTTTATTAATGAGATTGAATATTAAAAAATCAAATACATAGATATTCAGGTGATTGTTCGGCCATTATGGCTGACTTTTGGTCATAAGACTTGCTATTGAAAATACGTATAATTGAACAGCAACGGTACAATAACCTCAGATTCTGAATCCACACTTATAGCTTTTCAATTCACTGAATGTGAAAAGAAAAAAAAATATTGAATGATATTAAAAGTAAATTAAATAATTAAATTACTTTTAGTAAAATATCAAATGTGCAGATCGGAAATAAGGAAGCTGATAAACCTGCAAATATCGGAACCAAAAAACTACACGTGCATTACAATTTTTTTAATTGAAACATTTATGCAGCATACTCCATTTTGGGTTATTTGATGAGACCCAAAATGGAGTGATATTTAAATAAATAAATAAATATTTGTCCCATATATTTTTAATTGTTATTAGAGAGAAATTTTAGAGACAGGAGTTTTGTATTAGGCTTAAATATTAGAAGGAATGAATTCTGACATGCTAACTTAAAGATTATTCCCAGCATTTTTAACCCGTTGTGAAAATTCTTATTATTTAAACTCTTCGCGTTTCTCATAATTTCAAAATAAAACAAAAACAAAACAGAATTGTTCGTCTCTATCATAAAAGCGACCTATTCCACTAAATTATAAAAGCGAAATTGTCCTTACAAATCTTTATACTGAATACAGTATATTTGCATCACGTATGAGCAAATGTAATTAGAAAATAGTTCCAGACATGAGAATTTGTATGATTCAAGTGTTAAAAGGAACATAGTTTTTTACACTAACACCATTTAAGCCCATTACTGACTTTTCTTTAACACACTGTGAAAAAGTGCTATTTTTTTTAAAATTATCTGTGTTGCCACTATTTCTCACAAATTCCATAGTGTCACTTACTTATAATAGCATACATCAGATGCCAATCATCACACTATCAAAAATTTATTTTTTAAATCCATCATCACATTTCCTTCTTTAATTCAAATGTATTTTAGAATTTTAATTATTGCTTTATAGCAAAAAGCTGAGCAATCATGAGGATTTTATTAGCGTTATAACTTACTATCGATAAAATATCGTTACTTATTTTATGTGGAAATTTAATTGTTTCAAAACACTTAGGTTTTGTTTTACCTTAAAAATATTTTATGATGATCATTAGGTGTATGCCAAAAGTGGCGTTACACCGGTAAAAGCTCATAAATAAAATTTAAAAAAAATAAAATTTAAATAGCTATCAAAAGACTAGGAAAAATTAAAAATATTTAAATTTACTTTAAAGACTGGCAAAATAAAAATAAAATTAAAAAATCTTGCGCCAAAAAGGACCAATCAAATTTTATTTTTGCTCCTTAAAACGTACTCTTGAATTCAATCTTTTTAAACGGTAATGACATGGCATATAAAGTATGAAAATAAAAGAATAATTTTTTAAAGAATCTGTTAAAATGAAATTGCTGATATAAAATTTTCTATCAAGCAATTTCTTTTGAAGCATATTAAACATCTGACAGCACGACTTATCGAGTCATTATAGCGAGAAGACTTTAGACCTTGGATGGATTTCAAAGCATATCTAGATAATTAAACTACAAAATGGATATATTGCGATAGATTTAGTGGTGAAATATTAATAAGACCCACAATAAATAGAAGCGTCAAAACCAGACACGGACTGAATACCCTGGATTTGTTTTATAGGATATCTGATGTTCTTAATAGCCTTCAAGAATTAGAAAAAAAAGGGACTTTCAGTGTGGAAATGACAGCTTGAATAAATTGCTCATTTTTCATATTCTAAATGAAGTCTAATTGAGAATTTTTTCTCATACTGAATAGATATTATAGATTCAGAGGGAAAAAAGAATCATTGCTTGTTTTTGTAAAAAAATAAAATCATCATTAAAAAAGTATATAAGTGCTGAAAATTTTGCTATTTCAGATGAAATGGTAATTCTTTTTCCGTTTTATTTTTTTAACAGTATATCCATGAGATACTGAAAATTGCAGACTAAGTATCCCAGATATATAAACTGATTAAATTATACTAAATAAGAGTGATTAGATAGAATAAGTTTCCTTTTGTGAATAAGAAATGCTATTTAAAAATTGCTTAATGGCTGACAGCTTTTATTTATGGCACTGGAATTAATAATAAAAAAACAAAAGAAAAGTACATTTTGCAGCTTATTTTTTATGAACAACCCCTTCTTTTAACCTTTTACTTTTACTCTATTATTACTCTGGATTAACGTTTAAATTTAATTATATGGATAATTTTCATATCATGATACCAAGCCATAGATATGAATTGAAATAATTAATTACAAATTGATTTAGTAGATTATAAAATAAAATGCAAATATTGAGCAATGGAATCTTTAAAGAATTCTAAATAGAGATTTTTAGGAAATGTGGGGAAATTCTTACTTTACAGAGTCTGATCAAGGATATTTTCATTATATTATTGATGTCTATTGATTCCCTGAACAAAGTTTTCTTTTGTAGCTATGCAATTACTCATTATTGTTCTTTATAGTTTTTGCTAAAATAAGTTGTATGTTTGATATGTAAAACTTTATTTAAATATAATTTTTTTCCTTAAATTTGGAATTTTTGTGGCCTTATTTTTTTCTTTACTATAGGTTGAAATGAAAGGCATAAAATTGTTTTAATGCATAAAAAAAACGCTTAATATCAACTTATCTCTTTAAAGAATCAGAATGCCTGATTCGAGGTGCAAGGGCTGATGCTTTATAATGACAAACATGATAATCTCTCATAGAAATTCGAGACGAAAATTGAAATTTAGTTTTTTGCTAGAATATCAGGGAAAATTTTTAAATAAAATGATTAATTTAATTTAAATGTAGAGTAAAAATGTAATCGCTTCTTACATAAAACTTATTTAGGTTGAAAAATATACCATTTCATGAATGAAACAAACATTTATTAAAATGCTGCACTTGTAATCACAAAATCTTATATCAAATTTTATATAGTTAACTCATTGCGTTTTTGAGTTATGGCGCTTAAATATTTCTGAAAGTACAAACCGACAAATGGTCATCCGCCATTGGATTTAGCTCAAAATTTGATAGCCTACACTATCGATTTTATATGTGTGGACCAAATTTTATCCATCTAGCTCAAAGCACTTTTGTGTTATCTTTGTCACATACAGAAAGACAGACGGACATTATCCAAAATGAGTTTTTCTAAATCAGGGAAGTCTAAAACGTGGAGATTCGTCAAAATCTCGAGTTCGAATTTATTGATGATTTCTACGCTTTCTCTGTACTAAGTATATGAGAAAGTAATAAAATACTTAGCTGGATTAGAGATGTTTTCTATTCTCCCATTTGTTGAGGGATCTGTATATATAGATTTAATGAAAAAATTTAATTAATTATTTGTGAGTTCTTAGGGCAAGTATTAAATATTTAGAAAATAATTTAAATGAATGAATGAATTGGAAAATCATATTTTTATTTATGTCAACATATCTAGGTAATAGTACTTATTATTGAAACATTGAATTACCTGGCATGATGTTGAGTTAATTTTGAATTAATTCGTATTTTCTTAATTAGGAAGCAACAGCCAATCCTTTGGGAAAACCTAGACATACTCTCTTTGAAAATACCTTCAAATTGACCAAAAAAATCAAAAATAAATTCTTCAAATTTTGATTATTAGAGAAACAAAAGTGTTGCACATATTAATTTTATTTAATATGTAAAAGAAAAGTTCCTAAAAGTAATCGAGAAATAAAGCAATAAAACCGAAGTAATGAAATCATTTGCAACTTTCATAGTATCTTGCCAGGCAAATCCAGGAAATAATAATCCTTCAGAGCATTTTCAAAATGTGAATGCATGGGAAACACCCTTCATTTGCTCTTTTGTGATTAATGATGAGGAAAACCATAAGGAAAAATCTAAAAATGGGAAATGATGTAGAATCTGAAAAGAAAATGAAATAATGTAGAAAATGATGTTACGAATGTTGTTATCAACTTGAAAACTTTGTTCCTCTCCACTTTGCTTTATATGCATTATAGAAAATGGAACGTTTCTATTAAAAAAAATTAGATTGTAATATTTGAAAGAAAGGTCCAATTTTATACTTCTCAGAATTTGAAAATGTTATATTCGGAATTGTGTTGAAAATATTGCAATTCAAAAGTGGAAATATTTAGATAAAGGAAGTTTAGTGTTGGTTCTACAATAAAGCTGTAGATCTATATTGTATTTTGGACAATGACTATAAACTTGAAATCTGATTATCTGCCTAAATGCGTTCATGCAAGCATTAGTAAACAAAGCCAGGGAGACTTGGTGAATCACGCTTTTTATTATTTTTCTAACAGAATTATGTAACTGTTTTAAATCTTTGTCTTATTTCGTTTATTTTCTTAATAGTTGATCTTGACAGTTTATAAATATAATTGTAAATGTACACAGTGGTTATAATTAAAGTTATACTTTGAAATGGTAATAAACGGAAAACTACTGGACCAATTTTATCAAACTTAGTAATAGTTTACAGGAGTTCATGGAAATTTCTTTTCTGTCAAAAAAGTTCAAAAAATCACCACCAGAGGTGAAATGGAGCTGTAGGCAATACTGTTAAGCAAAACAGAGCATGAAGACATCGATTTTAAAAGTGTTTAATCGTGCTGATTGTAGCTATGACACAACAGTCTATCAAGACAAAAGTGCCTTGAATGAGAATATGTGTCAATCTGAAACAATGTCAAAATTCATAAGCCTATCTTTTTCTATTCCTCAACATCATGATTTAAGTTTTTTTTTCTTAACATAACAAATCAAATAAATCAGAGTTCACATGAAAACGATGTTAACAACACTTCCATGTTAACATGGAAGTGTTGTGGATATGTTGGATAAAAGCTGTTTGGTTTGGTATTTTTTTTTTTTTTTTGAAATTGGAACTGTGGAAAGCATTCTGCCCGATTGTCAGAAATATACTGATATCATTCTGAAAAATCCATTGGGGAAATACACAGTTTTTGTAGGCTGTATAAAATAATTTGATATTAATGAATGATATCAGTAAGTATCAAAATTAGTTATCTATATTACTAAATAAGGATTAAGGATAAAAGTAGGTAAATTATGTTTCGATTATAACTTATATTACTAATTAAATTAAAGCATATATTGACGACAATGAATCAAATGATTTAATCAAGTGATGCTGATATTCCAATTTAAATTATATAAACTTATAAAAGGTATTTTTGAAATGAAAGGAAAACATTGCTTTGGTGAAATCATGGAAGTATGTAATTTCAAATAATTGGATTGGAATAAATAATTTGTTTATTCATTAGAAAGAATAAGATTATGGAAAGTTCGAATATAAAATTTTTTAAAACTAAATGTAGAAAATGATTATGATGATGTACCTATTTCTACCAAATATTCATTCAACTTGCTTACCTTACCTTTCATTCTAAAGAAAAAGTATTTGCTATAAAATAACCCTTTCATAAAATAGTTCAATATGCTTAAAACAGGTCATGCATGGAACATATGATGCATAAACGCACATAGGTGCATTCAACTTAATGCCAGTATGGGAATATAATGAATTAGATATTGCATTTATTTACAAGAAGATCATTTACTTTAAAAAATATATTTTGCATTTCTCGACGAAAATTGATTGTAACGAATAACACAACTTTTTAATAAGGAGAATTTAAAATTAATAAAATGCCAAGTTAAAAGAAACTGAATAACATATTAATGTTTTATAATCTTTACTTATAATAAAGCTCAATGTGTGTGTGTGTGTGTGTGTGTGTGTTGGCGCTCTACAGACCAGACCATTCAACCTATAGCTACCAAATTTGGCACGTGTATACCTTGGAGGCCGGGAATGTGCACCTGCGGGTTATTTTTTCGAATTTTTAACTAGAATTTTATTTATTTAAAAATTAAGCGAAATTTTGACGTGTTTCTGCGATAACTTCCGAAAATATTACCGCACAAAAAAGATTTTTACATGAAGTTAAAGATCAAAAATTTATCTTTTAAATGATACTAATGTTTTTATCTTAAAATTAAATTTCTATTTTTAATGAATTTTTAAATAAATATTTTAACTATGTTTTTCAATAATTTTTTTCGTCAAAAATAAAAATGAGGATTAAGCACGTTTCGCATTCCTGAGAAAAAAATAGCTTTTTTCAAAGTGTTGCCATCACATTGATTAAAGCTCTAACTGAAAATAAATTAAATCTTTTTGGAAATGAAATCTGCAAAATTATAATTTTCGGCAAGTGTCTGTAAGAAATGAAACAAATATGAAATATTATTTTTTCTAAAAAATAAATTCAAGAAAAATCATTTTATGATCTTTTACACTATCTATAACGGATGTTTATTCAGTCCCGGATCCATTTTGATATTTAATGACTCATAAAATAATGAAGATGTAAACAAACTTATGGCATTTATTGATGGAATAACTCATATATTTTCCTTTTCACGTTTGAATATTTTTACTTTTGTAAATATCGTCTGCGCGTGTTTTTAATTTCAGATAACTTCATTTTCCAGTCTAAATATCTGTACTTTTCTAAATATCGTCTGCTTATTAATTTCATTTTTCTCTCTTTTGTTTTTGGCAACTATTGAAATTTTATGTTTACTTTTGATGTGTTTTTTCCATGTAGTACTTTTGTATGTGATGTTTTATTCGATCGGATATTAAGGAGAATGTATACACCACAAGAGAAAGCACAGATTTTATGGTGTTCATAGAGTTAATTTCCAATCAACTAAATCGCTGACGTTTAAGAGTTAATTTCAAATCACTTAAACTGACTGATTTATGAAGATTTGAATATCACTATTCAATAAAAAAAGGATAATTTCAGATTTTTCATCGATCTTTTCAAAGAAAATATGCCAATAAGCGCGCAAGTTTCTCAAGATTAATTGGCCTAAGATTATTAAAATGGTGAGTTTTTCTAAATTTTTAACATTTAAAACTTTATAAATAAGTCTTAGTTGATCGAGGAAAATAGGAACATTCATTCATTTATTTAAAATTTGGTGTGTCCAGAATATTTATCAGAATATGATACCTTACTGCATTAAATTTAGACTTCATAATTTTTGAAATATATTTATAAGCAGGAACAAAATATTATTATTGATTTCATTTCAATCCTTTTGAAAGCAAAACTAAAAACTGAATTTTATACTGAATCTCAGAAATTTTTGTTGAGTTATTGTTTGAGATATTACATAAACTATGAAAAATATTTTGTATTTAACATAAAACTTAAATCCCGAGCGATTCTGTTTGCAATACTCATATTCAATAATAATAATAATTAATAAATAACAATAAAGATGATTAATAAAATAAAATGCTTGGTTTTATTAAAAAATATCTTAATATTAATTGCAATTTCGTCATTTACATTTTTAATTAAAGTTGAAGTTTTACCGGAAATGGCAGCAAATTAGCAAAATATATATAATAAATTGAACGAAACGATCTAAACAATATAAGTTTGGTATGACTATCAAAATTTGAAGATTAAAAATGTTTTCTTTGAGAATCCTTTAAGAGACCAGTTACTTAAAAAATTTAATTGGAAATTGTAGCGAGCGGTAATACTGGCGAACCGGCTGGTCGCCAAAGGCGGCTAGTGTAATAATATGCAATAAACAGCAATATTTCTGATTTTTGATGCCAAACAATATAATAAGTAATAATAGAAAATTAATAACGTGAAAGCCATTTTATTGAAGTTAAAAACGAATCTTTAATAGAAAGGCACAAATTTCTGAAAAAAAATACCGATACTTTTTGCATTATGCTTTTTTTTTTTTTAAATCAAAAATAACTTCAAAATGATCATGCTGAAAGTCACTAACATGACAAAATATATAAATGTCTTTCTAATAATTTATCTTATGGCCTGAAGATATTCTTCAAACCTCAATATTAGCTAATCTTTTTTTTTAGTAAAAAGATGCAAGATAGCTGCGCGAATGATGAATAACGTAATCTTGACACATAAAATATTAATATTATCGTTTGAAACATTATTGCTATATATTTTCTTTTGCTTAAGCACATTTCGTTATTCCAAAAAAAAAATGAATAATGAATCTTTTGTTGAAATATGTGTTCTTTATGCGACTCTTGAAGCCCTATTTTTTATTCAGTAAAGAGATAATACCAAGAAACTCACTTATAAGAAATGTCCCAAGACACAGATTTTAGGTGTTAAATTATCCCTTTATGGGTTATACCTTTAATATAGGTTATATTAAAGTATTGAGATAATTCCATCTTTTATTTGAAAAATGTGATGCCATTTATCAAGCACAATATCTGATGAAATTTTAAACCAGTCTGGAAACATAAAAACCACATTTTTGTTCAAAAGTCGTTTATAGACTGTAATATATTTCATCGCACCATTCATCTATACGGTGTTTCATTTTAGTAAAATAAAATGGGAAATCCATGTAAATGTTTAATAGGCTTCAATAAAATTTTAATATGTCAAATTTATTTACAATAAATATATTTTTATGTTTATAGAAAATATTTGTATTTCATAATATAACAATATATTTAGTGACAAAATAAGTGATTAAATATGAGAAGGCGAATTCAGACTTTCTATCTTTTTATAAATATCTAGTTATTTTAAAAACTTTCACTATTTTATGTTCAATTCGAAGTAAGCGTAACCACAGACTAAGCCAACACATCTGGATGAAATGTTTTCCTTTCTTATATAAAATATATAAAATGAGAATGTATTGCAATCTTCAAACAATTCTAACTCGAAATTTTGACAACTTTCTACCTTTCAGATGTGTCTGAGTTCGAATAACACATTCATATTATTAGTCTCTGAGTGTACACATAATTCAAAATTGCTTTGAGCTAGGCCAATCAAATTTGAAATATGGGCATAATACAAAATTTGCATATTTCTTACAAATTTTGAGTGCAAATTAAATTTATAGGAATTCAGTAAATTTGCTGACCAATTATAAGTTAACATGTTAATTACAAGTATAAATAAAGTGCTAGACTGGAAATTTGAAGCACAAGTTTAGCATTTAAAATGTAGATAAGATTCAAATTTTGAAATAGATCGTACGAATTATGTAAATGCAACCACTCAAAAATGCAAAGAATTAAGTTAACGAAATCTGACATGCGATTTTTTAACTACGGCACAGTTATTGTGCTAATAATGATTGCCATTTCTTTTGATGTCGATTTCTGTTCATCCACAGCAATAGGGTTTAGGGCATCAGCACATTCAATAGGGCCATAAGGTGCTTTTGATTACCTTTAACATTTTTGCACGTTTATGTTCGACGAACATGGTGGCCTGTCATTGCTACTTCAGACTCCAAAAAATTCATTCATAATTTGAAATGTTTATCAATAGACATTAAAAAGCGGACCACCCGTTGCATTTAGATAAGGCAGCTGTATTAGAATTAAAGTACGAGATAAAATATCATTTACATTATGTGGTATAGCATTTTGTATTCTTTTACAGTTGCTAAGGTAAAATTTCAAAGTGTATAATTTTAATACAATAATAATAAAATAATTACAATTGATTCAATTAATGCAATAATTAATTAATAATTTTAATATATCATTATATCCTGCTCTCTTGCTTTATTTCTCTTATTGTTTTCTAGAATTGTAAGAAAATTAAATGGTTGTAGAACAGTATTCTGCACATTTTGAAATGATCCATACCTTTATGCCCTTTAAGGAAACTGAAAGAATTCTTTTCACCTAAATAGGCAATTTACAGCAATTCCGAAATTGGTTATTATGGTAGAAACGAAGTTCTATTGAGGAAGAAAAACCTTAATTGTCAGTAAATAAAAGAAAAAAAAAAGAAAAAAAGAAAAAAAAAGGGAAAAAGTGAAAGGAAAAGAAAAAATATCCAGTGTCGGTATTTGAAGTCAGATTTGTGATCCCTATTAAACGGAGGTAAGTTTACAGTTAAATTATTTTTCTTAGACACAGTAGCGACATTATTTCTTTTAACGAACAAAAGACCTACAAAATGTATTTTTAAGTTTATCAAATTGAAAGCTTGCATTTATTAAGAGGAATATCCTCAAAGTAAGCATATAAAATCGTATTGCAATATGTTCATTTATTTTTGAGTTATAGGTATAAATAATATTTAATAGCATTTAATAGTACTTATATTTCTCTAAAATTATTTGAAAACTGTTAATAAGTTTCATTTGTTACTCAAACCATTTTCAAACACATGTTGCGATCGAATTTTGTCTTTATGTAAGGAACTTCAAAATGAATACTTATAATAACATACTAGAATTGGTTATGAGAAAAATATATCAAATATTTAATAAGGAAAGACATGTATGTATGCATAAGTATGTATCTGTATGTATTCAAAAGTCTCCTCTCCAAAAGATCTTATATTTTTATATATGATTTCCAGGATGTTGAAAGAATTTAAGAACATCTAATATTTTGAAATCTTCGGAATTGTTCGTAAAAATCATTTCTCTTGTTTTGAGAAAACATCAGTTTTAATGGATATCAATAAGTTTGAATGTAGTGAATTAAGTATTTTATCTTTCTTTAAGTATTGAAGCCTTTTATATGTACTAAATAATTTAATTTCATATCTCTGCTATATTTGTGCTTTCCATCGGAAAAATAAGATGGGGAAATCTGATTGCCTTAAATGTACTAAGTTTATGGTATTCATTTATTAATGACGATTCAGGCATCTTTTAAAAAAATTTTAATAATGGGGATATTGATAAACTATTAAAAAAATCAAAATGAACTTGCCACTTTTGCCTGTGATGGCAACAAGAAATAGTTACAATAACTTAGTCGCATTTCGGCAATTAGAATGCTTATAATGATCAAGGTATATTCCGAAAAGGAAGAAATGAAAACTAAAATCTAAAATCTAGAGGACGTATTTCAGAAATTCTTGAATTTCTAGAAAGAAATTCCATCTAAAGAAATGAAAAGATAGCCTTAAATCAAAATGACGAGTAATTGGGCAGTAATATACTGTAAAGAAGAAAATAAGATAAATGCTAATGAACCAAAGATGCTTTGAAGTCTCTTTTGTTTGTGGATTATGAGTAGTCAAAAGCCAATTATTAAAAAAAGATTTAGATATTCCAATGGCAGTTGTACACAATAGTTAATTTCAATTTTTAGAAAAGATGAATTGTTGCATAATATGTAGAATAGATAAATAAATAAAAATCATAAGCAGAATATACATAGTTAAATAAATTAGATAAATTTAACTTGAAGAGTAAAACAGATTTAATAAATTTTAGCGTAAAGTGATTACATCATGATTTCAGATTAAACATCTTTAATCTATCAATATCAAAACATTCTAAAACTATAAAACCATTGAAAATATAATGTTTATAATAAAATATGCATATTAAACCTCTAGTTAAGAACTCTTGATACCCAAGCCAATCTTTTGTACATTATCACTGTGATTCTTATTATAAGCAAACAATCAAAATAATTGCAACCATATCAAACTAAAAATGCATCAGTTACCTCTACTTTGCAAATTTACCCTGTCTTACAAAACAGAGTATAATATATTAGTTTCTTTAAAGTAAGATTTTTTAAGTAAAAACTTTTACCGAAATAAATCTGAAAAGCTAAAAGAAGTATTCAAATTTATGGAGAAATTTTTCGGTTCTAATTCTCTTAGGGATTTGAATAACATTTTTACATGAAATCACGTATATAGCTATATTCTGACGATGAATTATTTACTTCAATTATACGATGCGGATTTTATTTCAATCCATTCATTATTTAAAAATACTTACTTGATACATTTTAATTTCTGAATCATGAAAACTTTATTTCTGAGTGCATATAAAATCTTTTGATTCATTTAAGTATTCATGCAGATGAAATTAAAAAAAAAAGTATTCATGACAATGAATTAAGTCGATTAAAAAGAAAATCGAAATACAGATTTGAAAAATTATAAACAGATTTTATAATATGTTAGAATTTGAATAGTGAAGATTTTTCATTTTAATGTTTTGACTTTTTTTCCTTATTTGGGTTTTAAAAGTTTTTTAAACTTATAAATTATTTATAAACTATATATATATATATATATATATATATATAACCTTTATAAACTATATAACTAATCGCAGTCGGACTTTTATTAATTTTTCTAAGTATTATAAAAATTGTGAAATGCAGAAGCAGGATTTAAAATTATAATCCATATTATGATATATTTACTTGTATTTCAATTTTTTATCAATAATTTTAGAAAAATATCGAAATAAAATATTTTTCTGTACATTTTTTTTCACATTAATTTTGATGCAAAAATAAGTTTGAATAAAAGAGATATACTTGAACAGTATATATTAAATAATTAAATTTATTGAATTTATATTTAAATAAGTAAAAGGATGAAGTATTTTTTTTAGTTTCTTAAATCCACATTACCACTATTTTACTTTGTTTTAAAATCGTAAATAAATAATTACAAAAAATTATTATTTTATAAAATATAATTTTTTATAAACTTTGTATATTAAAGTTATTAATTTATTAAATTTGCTTTAAAATAATTATTAATACACTAGTGATCTAATTTACTTCATTAAATGCAACTGAAGTCAATTGTTTTAAATCTTTTTTTAATTTTTTTTCCTTCAAAATAAAGAAAACAGTGTTTTTCCGATATACAAGGCAGAACCAATGCTTACTATAATTTTATTACTTTTAATGATTTTATCAAGAAGTAAGAAGAGTTTTCTACTTAATTGCATTAAACCAAGTCAAAATGAGAAGTTTCGGCTATGTTAGTTTAAGTTTAATTAATGAGACTTGTAAAACTTACAAAGTTTGAGAAGTATATTATTTTCTTGGTGCGTACTTTTTTCTTTCTTAAAGAAGAGAAAATTGCTTTTATTCATACTATAGTACCTCTATCATCGTTACCAAAAAAGAAAAAGAAACAAAAGAGTTAAAATGCACAATCGTTTTATAATAATTCAGGTTTTATCGAAAGAAATCTTAATTATTATTACTGGACTTTATTTGTAACCTAAGAATTTTTTTAATTAAAAAAAATGAAACAAATTGTTTGAATTCTTTTGAAATTTTTTCAATCCAAGCATTATGTTCTATTACAAAGTTTGGAAAATCTAGTATTTTCCACGCAGAAATTGCATTATTGGATTAGTAGATTCAAAATTTCTCTCTTTAAAACTAGAAAAAGAAAATTAGTTAAGAAAGGCTATTCAAAAACAAAGAACATATTTGAAATATTTATTTTTAATTGATGATAGTAAATAAAGGCGCATGCTGGATAAGGAAATGTTCTGGAAAAGCCATATTGCGTACTGTAGCATAGAAAGAATAAATCTATCGTTGCATTTCGGCTTGCATATTTAAGTTCAATATAAAAGAACCTTATCATTAACAGATTTATTGATAGTAGAACAAAAACCACAAGAGATGGTTACATATGCATCAGAAATAACAATCGGTGTCTTCGGACATCAGATGAAAGATTCTTCAAATGTAAATAATTGAACCAGCCGTGTAGAGTGAGCATAAAGTCTATATCTGTTATGCTTCTAGATCTGCAACATCGATTTGTTATTGCAATGAGCTCAGTTACTTTGAGTGTGGCAAGAAATGGACGTCTTCTTAGATGTCTGTCGCATAGTAAATATAACTCATATTAAATTCTTAGATTAAAATTTGGTGCATTCCTCTGTCGAGTGAGATATTCTATATGTCTGAATCTATCGTAGTTTATTAGAAATAAATATTTTAAATCTGATCCAATTTCGAATAACTCACCATAAAGAATATAAAATATACCATAATTTTTATTTTCATATGCATGTCAAATTCGAAAACAAGATTTTTTATTCTGTTTTTTTTAATTTTTTTTTATTTTATGAAAATATATAATAATATGTATAGACTTCTTATTTTAACTTTTTTCTTTTGTCCAACGTTGTATTTGAAATTTATTTTCTGGTGGTATATTTCATTATATATAGTTTAAGTTTATAATATAAGTTGTATAAGTTTATAAGTTTATATATATTGTATAAGTTGTATAAGTTTAAGTTTGTATAAGTTTATAAGTTGTATTGTATAAGTTTGTATAAGTTGTTGTATTGTATAAGTATAAGTTTATAATATATTTGATAAAAATATCTGGGGAAATATGTTTATCATAAACAATTTTAAAGATTATTACAGATTATTTGCATATCTTTTTTTTTTGAATTTTTGTATTCAAAAGGGTTATTTAAAAATTAAAGTATGAGTACGATTGCCAATGCAAGTAAAATGATAAAAAAAAAACGATTTATAGCAACTAACAAAAAATTTATACATTGAAGCAGGCAATTATTACTTTGTAAAACTACGTATTACAGATAAATGTTAGGCACTGAAAATATAATATTGTCAAACAGTATCATTTAATTTTTAATGATTAGTACAAAATAGTTTTAAAAATTAAAATTTCTTATAAGAACATTTCATAATTTAATCAGCCTTTAGAAAATAAATTTTTTATTTTATGTATATTTGTAGCCGATAAATTTTAAATATCTTAAAATTATATGAACTTTGATAGTGAAAAATCAAGATGTGTAAGTTTACATAAGATAAACTTCTATCAACTAT
This sequence comes from Argiope aurantia, assembly GCA_026543865.1. Classification (NCBI taxonomy): domain Eukaryota; kingdom Metazoa; phylum Arthropoda; class Arachnida; order Araneae; family Araneidae; genus Argiope; species Argiope aurantia. The sequence goes on from JAPMOR010053755.1 coordinate 22,795, forward strand.
TTTAAATTGATCTTTTCTACTGAATATTATAATACTTTATCCATCGTGAAGAAATGTAATCCATCTGATATTTTAGAGAAGTATTGTAAGTACAATCGCGATATCCAATTATCCAGGATCCATCGAACAATTACTAATCCTATGCTGCCAATTACACAGATTTTTAAAATTCTTTTTTCAAGATAACATACAGACTTAATGCCAAAATAATACTATTTTTAACAACTATTTACCATTCAGTATAAACTTTTAATGGGCAAACATGAAAAAATGATAGGCATTTCACATATTTTCAGCAATCATGATGAACATTTTGGACCTCACAAGAGTCACCAAAGCTCTTGTCATCATTTTTAATTTCGAATATCAATACTTATGAGTCAGGACAATATGAAGAATTTGAAACATTATTGATATGTATTTTCATAGGCGGCTACGTAGATAATCCGACAGAAATGAAAGCAAACCTTCTTCTGAATCACGAGAATAGAAAATATTGGTATTCCTCATTCTTTTAACGATTATTGTATATTCCCTTTATAAATTTTGTATGAGAAAATTATATAATTATAGGAACGATATAAGTAGATAACTGCAATTAATGCTTCATATTGAAGCATTTTTCTCTTCCTTGTAACTTTGCAGAAAATAAGTTGAAAAGAAATTGCTAGTTAATCGGTGTGTTTTCAATTTATTAATTTCACAAATTTATACTGAAAGCAATATTTGAAGAAGAAGAATTAGCTCATTCTTTAAAATACGTACGTTTCAAATAAGTGTTTCAATTATCATTTACGCAAATTAATGCCTTTTTAAAGGCTTCATAAAAATTATTTGAATCTGTTAAACAGACTAAACTATCACAGATAATAACAAAAAAGAATACCCCCAAAAATAAATAATGTTATAAAAGAACACGATTTAAAAATAATGCATTCGAATTACACTTCTAACATTATATGAATTATTGATTATTTATTCAGTAGAGAAACTTAAATACGTCATTGACAACAGAATAATAAAAGGTACAAAGTTGTAAAAAATATATATAATTGTCTCATGACTTCAAAGGACTCGTTATGAAAGACCCACTACTCAGTACACTGATTTATGCCATAAATTTTTAGACATTACTTTCTTCATACATCTTTAAAGAAAGTACTTACGACTGTCAAATTCAAGGTATAGTAGAAACATTCAAATATATGCTGCCAATTTATTATTGCTTAGCATTTGGAAAGTCATTGAACCGTAAATAATTTATCATCATGAAGTGAATCGTAAGCTTGCATTTCCGAAACAAAATTGAGTACCGTTTGCTGTTGGAAAAGCAAAACTAAAAGTTTCAAGCCATTTTCTTTTTCACATTGCTTTATTTAGCATTTGGTTAATGTTTAACCGAAAGATAAAAAAAGAACATGTCGCGTCTCCAAAATCGCTTTTGAATATTTGATTGATAGAATCTTAACTTCATTTACTTTTTTGTACGAAATGTTAGAATTATTTATTCAAAAGTTTTTTAATCGATTAAGTAAGCGATTTTGGATTGGCATTTAATAAAATTTAAGATTATGACTAAATTCTGCAATTTTTGGTTCTTATAAAGTAATTTGTTTGAATAAATAAGAATAAATTCATGCTTTGTTGGAAAATGGGATATAATCTTTCGAAAATTTAATCTTATTTTAAGCTAGTTAATTTCTGCGCTTCGATTTCAACAGATAATGAGACTGAGTAACTGCTCGATATATATTTTGGTAAACTTTATTTTTGCAATGGACGTATAATTATGAAGTAAGCTCTATTGAAATTGAAGTAATTATTAAAAGTTTTCAAGAAAATACTAAGAAATGTTTATATTCATAATAGTAAATGGTAAAATGCTTTGTCAACGAAGCTGCATTTTTGTAACGAGTTTTCTTTTTTAGAAAGTAAATCATTATATATGATATCAGCAATTGAAAGTTACATTTTGGAGAGTACGGCAATAATTGTTAGAAATTCACAGATTAGGAAATGAGCTAAATATCATAAATATTTTTGTGAGTTGAAACTTTATAGATAACTGAGAATTTGGATACCATTTCTATTAAAAACGGTATAGCTGCTATTAAAGACATTTAAATCTTATTGAAAGTGGAAACATTCTTAAAAGTTCATTCCAACTAAGTCAAACAAAGACATACAAGAGGTGTTCAAATGAAAAGGTACAAAACAACACTGTTGGTATAAATGAAGACTTTATTCAAAGTATACACCATAGGCCTTGGAAACAACGATCTCATTGATTAATATGTGGAAAGATTCCTTCTTCCCAGAATTCCTGTGGCCATGACCAGAGCCAGTTCTTCACAACGTCCTTGAGTTCGCTGTCCAAGTTCCACTACTTGTTGAATTCCTCGAGCATAGAAGATCCATTAACTCCGATGTGTACTGTACTCCAGAGTCACACAAGCGGAACTGACCAAATTCAAGTAGGAGCAGTTCGACCACCTACCCTACACCCCGGACATATCACCCTGTGATTTTCATTTGTTTGGTCTCTGAAGAAACATCTGAAAGGGAAGCGCTTCAACTCGGACAGCGAACTCAAGGACGCTGTGAAGGACTGGGTCTCGTCACGGCCACAGGAATTCTGGGAACAAGGAATCCTTCGGCTCGTTAATCAATGTTATCGTTGTGCCTATATGAATAAAGTTTTCATTTGTACCCATAGTGTCGTTTCGTATACTTTCATTTGAACACCCTTTGTATAAAATTCAATTAAAAATTATTTCTTTTTTGTGTATAAAAGTATTTTTTTATCTAGTTTTTAGACGCATTTATAATCCAACTAATATAGTAAATCATTTGAGTTTGTAATTTGTATTGGCAATCATTTTAAATTTTTATTGCACATATAGTCAATCCCGACTTACACAGAAATAGATTATTTTAAATAAAAATACTTTTACATTAACTGGACTTCAGAGAGTCTATAAGTAATTAGAAAATGGAATCACATTTGAATTGTAAAATGTCAATTTATATTCTGAAGAATCATCCACTAGCAAAGGCATAGTTTTAAATGATTTCGATGTGAGATATATTCCTTAAATTTATTTTTGGACATTAAAAATCAGAATTAATATTAAAAAAATATAATAATAATTTACCACGTAGAATAAGAAATATGTCGATAATTTTAAAGCAATCAAAATACATAAATATTTAGTGCATGAATTTGTATACTTTAAAAATTATTCTGAAAATTTAATTTAATTTTCCAATGCACGAATTTGTTTAAAGATTTTAACCAGAAAATATGAGCTAAGTATGTATATGAGGTTAAAATATGGCAATAAGATAGAAAAAAGTTGTGTAGGATATAGAACATAATTTTTCAAAACAATGATATGTAACACAAATGAGAAGTATTTTCAAAATTTCTTTATACTGTAAATAAAAGAAAAAATATTTTAAATATATAAATGAGTTTAATTTGGGTGACTCTACAATTATATGTTCTTCAAAAATAATATTCTATTCGATTGTTTTATTACCCGTTCAAAACCAGCGATTAGAGAATGAAGCCCTCTCACAGGCCCGAGCGCTCCGTAGTAGTTCGTCACCACGGGACCACGGATTTTCCAAATTTAAGCCTAATTTTGCAAAAATTCACTTTAATGAAAAATTAAACATGTAAAGTTCACAAGTAAAGTTTGCAATACACTACTACTTAATATGCATTAGTGTAAATATTATAACATTAATAGAAATGAATGAAATAAGCAAAACACTTAACATTTAATTATACTAACAGAAATATTATACCCATGAAAACAAAACTATAATTGAAAAAAAATGTATAATATTTCACTCTTACCCTCCGCAACAGACATCTGAATGCACTTTCCTTAACGAAAAAAAAAATCAAAGCAATCAACAAGGACGTCGGTGTCTCTTTAAATCAATCATGCACTTTATGCGAGCCGTTTTTTAATACATATAAATCTATCAAATCCAGAAACGCTGGTGAGAAACCAATGCCTGCTTACGTTTACATATGAAGGTCAAATGCCATACAATCAGATTGTTAAGTATTTCACTCTTTTCATAATGGGAAGCAAAACAGAACTGATCAAAAACATACAAAATACTATTTAGCGATCCCGAAACTGCAAAGAAAAAATGTATTCCCCCTACAATCCCAGACCCCCAAAAAAAATGGTTCTTTCAATATCCAATCCTCTCGAATATATATATATATATATATATATAAAAGATCAGAACCGGAAGTGCATATTGAAGGTTAACACTCTATGAAATATACTTCGAATTTATAAGGGACTTCAACCGCCATCTGTTTTTCTTTAAAAATTTAAATGAAACGTTCTAAATAGAAATAGTGCCGGCATGATCGTGGGTCCACAGAGATGGAAAGGCGCATAGCGTATTTGATACAGCGGGCCGTGAAGGAAGACTCGCGTGATCACGTTCACATGATCTTTGTCCTCAACGGGATAATGTTACTTTGAATTAATACAAAAAAATTAAATTTGTCCGTCCTTTTATTATTTCATATATTCAATATCATTAGGCATCTTTTTGATGGTAGAAAACTTGTAAAGAAAATGCTAGAAAATTGTTATACTATTATAGATTGACAAATAATTAATAAAAATTATTATTGTTAAATAAAATTATAAAAAATTGAAATTATTGTTTAACAAATTAATTCTAAAAATGATGAAGGAATAAGAAAATGGTTTCCAAAAATAGAAATTCTTAAAAAAATCAGAACATAGTTTGAATTATTTGGAAATTTAGTTATTAACTGAGCTTATATAACTAATCTTATTAACTTACCTTATATAAGCTAAAATGTTTTACTGATTTAAATGGATTTAAAAATTATTAGTGATCATTACTGAGGCAAAATAAAAATTATTTTTTTCTCCATTGCTTACAATTTTAATGCAAGTTTTCGTAGAATATTTATTAAGTCATATAATGATGAATGAAAAAAAATTCTAGTAATATTAAACTACTTTTTAGTTTTTCTAATAAGATATACACAAAGAGAAAGAACTGAACTAACAAAATCTTGAATTTGAAATTTTATTTCAAACTTACCAGAATCATTTTGAGAGTTTTATCTGTTTGTTTGACTTTAAACAAGATAACTCAAAAATATTTTGAGCTAAACCAATGACGTTTAATAAGTCGTTATATTAAATTTATTGATTTCTGTCAAATTTTGAACTAAATCCATTCAGAACATATATTGCTATCTGACAATCCAGTGTACATGATAAATACAAAATATAAAAAGCTAGAAAGATAAAATTTGGTTCACAGATTTAGCATCTTAAATTTAGATATGCATCGAATTTTTCAAATCACTCGAAATGTTTCGAATGTGTTTTAAGAAATGACTAAAAATATTTTATATCAAAGAAATCTGGTATACGATTTTGTAAATATATTGTGACTCTATGCCAAATTTGGTTTCAGTTTTTTGGAAAAGAGGTATTCATAGAGTATGTTCTTTTATTCTGTAATTTTGTGTTAATCACATACGGATGACTAATCATTAAAACATTGTCAATGATCTCACGCTAGATTTCACAATGGATAAATCAATTGACAATGTCATGTATTTGACAGAAGTAATGTTTTTCAATACTATACTACGGTATATAAAACTTTCATGTGTGATATTTTGAAAATTAATATTTGAGCAGTTGTGATTTACACTGCAAGTTCGATAATTTTATAGATATGTGCATTGGGGATTAAATTTTATTTGAAACCCTACTGGTAAGTTTTGGAAAGACAATTATCGCTGGTTTTTGCCCTATTTTAATTCTTCTTTTACTGTTCCTAAGAGTGCATTTTCATTAGCATACCGCTTATCCATCCAGTTGTGGTTTGCTATCATAAAAACCTAACATTTTTCTTGGCAATGCCTTTCTAAAGTTTTAACATTAGAATCTTTCCTTTCTTATATCTAAAAGCACATATTTTTTTGGGAAATTACTCCTCTCGGAAATGCATAAAAAGGAAATTTTAAGATCCTGTGGGCAACTGTGTTTCTTTAATGCAACAAACACTCTTTTACAATGCTTTTGAATTCTAGATTCTTAATATTCAATAGATACGGAGTTTATTGTTGACAGCATTCTTTCCATCGGCTTGTAAACATATCTCAAAGATGATATTGAATTGCATAAACACGTGGTTCATAAACAAAAAGGTAAGAATGATTCGTGTAGCCTGATTTATAACTAATGAAAAGATAAAATTTTGAAAATTCTACAAAGGATTCAATGGTATAAATACTGAAGTAGAATGAAATCCTTTAAAGTTTCCTTTACATGCATCCAGCGCCCAAAATGATTTGGGACGAATTTATTGCTTTGCTGCAGAAACACAGCTCTAAGAATTCATTTATGGTGAACCGATGATTGAAGACACTAATCATAAGTGAATTCAAATTTAAAAGATTTTATTTCCTTAAAAACATCAATGAAAGAGACAAGATTCTTTCTGTTTAAAAATATAAAATAAAATACTTCTCTAGATATTTTTTTCATGACAATGAAAATCAAAATGGAAAAAAATAGTAATAAAAAGAATTGGAATAAATTAAATAAAACCAACTTAATTCGATAATTTAAAATATTATTTGTTTCGTTTTATTCATATGAAAGTGAACAAAAATATGTAGAAATTGTTTATAAAATTGTTGTAAGGATTTATATTCAGCACAAAATAATAATTATGAGTATTTTATACAGTTCAAGTGTCGTACTTAATCTCTCAGATAATGATATCGATTAAAATAATTAATATTGTTCAATGTTTCTATCAGTTTCAAGTTTTGTTACAAATAAAGAAATAAAATAACGATAAAACCTTCAAAGAAACATCTTCAATGATAGGTTTATAAAGTTCATATTTATCAGCTCAGTTTTGAAAGCTGATAAACTGAAGTTTGAAATTAAAGAATATTGTAGCTTTTAATTGCAAACATTAAATTTATTGTGAAGCTAACAATGTCCTGCGAAAATAAATTTCATTATTAATTAATGGTGAAAATTGTACGGTAAAATTTAACTGACAAATTCATTTTAGATACGAATTAATATTACGCGGACAAAATATATTTCATCGTTTTATAAAAATATTAATAATTTCATGGTTTAATATTTTATGCCCTTTATAATAACAGCATTTTATTCTTCGTTAAGGTCCAATTTCAAAACTAAGTAATAAATTTCTTGTCAAATATTTTCCGCAATCAAAAAAATAAAACGATATTTAATTATAAATCACGAGTTTTAGTAATATCCACACTTTAAAAAATAATTAAACAAATAGAATCAATGTAAAAAAAGAATATATTTTAAATAAGAAACGTTTTCAGTAAAAAATTTGGTACTACATTTTTTTTCCTTATTAAAAAAATTATTTAAAAAAAACATATCAGAACTCCTTTTCACAGTCCTCAGACACGTAAAAAAGATCAGATATGAAGATGTTTTTTTTTTTTTTCAATTTATTGAATTCTACAACTTCATTCTAAATTAAAATAACTTTTAAAACACACTTTTAATATTTATATTTGGCCATAAATCTCAATTTAGTTTTTGAAAAAGGATTTTATTCGGAATAATGCCTACGAATGAAGCCAGTAAAAATATATTTCGAAAGATAGACAATCTGTAAAATTAGAAATAAAAAAAAGACATACCACGGTTCAATGAACGATTTATAGCTGGAAGATCGTTGGGTAAGATGCTGTTCTCTTTTACACAATGCCACAGTTGGTTGCTTGATGTTTTAAAGAAATTCTTATCGATTTCTGCTTAGGAGAAAAAGCAAAGAATTGGCGTCTTCCAAACGATAGGAAAAAAGTGGATATATATTTTTTTCACTGATGCTGCACTATTCCATTCGTTTTGCTATTGAACGCAGAAAAAAATATCTAGCCTCAACTTAAAATTTCTTGATTTTATATGATGAACAAACGGCAGATATGGAATTTAATAATTAAGAAAAATGAGCAAAATATTTTATGTTTAATTTTTAAAGAAATTAATTCACATTCTAAAGAAGAGTTTGAAAATACATAAGTATACCTGTATAGTATAATTGTAACATGACATATCTGTGGATATATTAACTTGAAACTTTTTATATTAGTAGACTGTAACTATTTTAAGACTAATTCTGCATTTAGTTAATATTAGAGTGTATTTAATAGTATTTAAACCTTTAATTCATTGTTAAGATGAAAAAGCTAACGAAAGAAAAATATTATAATATGTGTTGACTCATGAAAAAATGATATAGGTATGCTAAGGAGTGTATTAAAATGTAAAAGTATGTTTCCCTTCATCTATTTTGCAATTTTTGCACTGATTTAAAAAATAAACAACCTAAATGCCCTTTACTTAATCGTATTTTTTAAAAAAAACTACTTAATTGTAAACAGGGTTGGTTTTCACTTTCACCATTTCAGGTATTTTCTGAACTATTACATAGATGAATATATTTCTTGAATTGGAAAAAAGTCAATATAACATGAGGAATATATCATCCAAGTTAATACCTTATACTTCTAAAAACAATCTAAGAATTTCAACACTAATAGTATTAATGTTTGAAAAAAAAAGAACTTTTTCCTTTTAAAATTTTCCAAATTTTAAAGCTTCGAGTATTATTACTTTAGAGGTTTTTTTAAACATTTCGCTGGAAACCACGAGGGTTTTTTACCAATAATTAGAAAGTACTTGTCTCGGACTACCTTTAATTGGTTTAAAGTAATGAAATATTTAAATCTGAAGTTTCAGATGCCTATCCATTTCACTTTAAAATGAGTCTTATTAACTTTAAAATTTTAGACTTTAAGCACAATTTTTTGCTTAAATGTTAAAGTATCAAAAATATTTTATTAAATATGAATGATAGATTCGCGGTAATATTTAAGAATTTAGTAATTTTTAATTTTTCAGTTTTCCATTTATTGTAACAAACGGTTAAAATATAATTATCTGCATTGTTATATTATAGATTTATAAATTAAATATCTGCCTAGAATACCGATTAGAAATTTGCTGTTGGGCCGAGTTATCTGTGGACATAATGTATAAAAGTTTCTATGTCATAATTTCTACCATATGTTCTAAGATACTATGGAAGTAATTAAAATTTTAATCATAGGGTAACTACATCTAGAATTAATTGGGGTTTTTTATAAAATCATATCATGCAATAGTAAGGTGAAATTAAAAATTTCCACATTTTTTTATATTTGAAACTTAGCAAAGTATTCTTCTGAAACAGTTAATTCGAGATTTGTTAAAAATAATTATATTTTAAAAAAGTTATTAATAAAGTAAAGACTAAATAAAAGAAAAATGTGAAGGAATATAAATCTTCAGAGAAATGAATGGCATGGAAAGAATTTTTTTTTCAGAAATAAATACAAATAATTTTAATTATTTATTTTAATGCTAACCAAAAATGTGCTCAATCTAATGGACAAATCTCCAAATTTCTGTAACAATTCGGATATTATTTGAACTTCCAGTCAAATTTTAGACTACCGGTTCTGTTTATTTTAAAATTCCAACCGCGCAGAAATCGTCTGCGGTGAACTATGCAAAAATAAATCAATTTCAAATGATTCCATTAAGATTATTTACATGGCTGCAATTAAGAATTATTTTTCATTTTCATTTTGAGAATATAATTATATAATAAGATATGTAAATTGAAATTAATTCCAAATATTTGATAAATAACTGCTTCAGTATTAATATAGTTTAATTTATTTACAAATTGTTCAAAATCAGTACATGTTTCGGTCTTTCAATAAGAGCTTTTATCGTAATTCTAATAAATGAAGGATTATCAATAACACAAACAAGAAACTTTTGAATTAGAAGACGATCAATCATCACAGTAAACAGAAAAATTTGCGTTGCTAACTGAATTTTTGCATTTTTTCAAAACAAATTTTGATACTAAGCCAAAACCTATGAAATAAAACAAGTGTTTCTTTAGAAGCAAACTTTAGCCTTGAATTCTTCTTTCTTTGAAAGAAGTTCTTTGTGGTAGAAAGTTAAATTGAATTGAATTAATATATATGAAGAATTAGAAAATAAATCGAAAAATCATTCTTTTAAAATATGTAATTTCGGAACTATTTAATTGATGAAGAGGAAATTTAAAAAGCGATCAAATTCTATTAAACACATTTATTTCTATTCTTTTTCTTCATAACAAGAAACAATAATTATTATTTTGAACAAAAAGAGTTATTAATTTTTTTTGTAGAATGATAGAAGTGTATAACTGCAATATTTATAAGTAATATATGTATAAAAAAGGCAATAAAATTTAATTGTAAGTTATATCTATATATGAAATAAGCATTTATTAGAGAATAAATTTTGAGAAGTAACAAGGATTGTATATAAGAGATTAAATACAGTGCATCAAAAGCAAACGATTTTAACTTGATAAAATCATTATTGCCATTCAAGCAAGAAAATAAGTGCTTTGTATTAAGAAAATAATAAGCAATAATTTTAACTTATTACGCTCGAATATCAAGAATAATATTTGAATTTTGAAGTTGTTTTTAAAATTATAAGCTGAATTAATTTGTATAGCTAAATCATTTTCTACTCTGGTATTATTACCAACATTTATATTTTTTTAAAAAGTAAATAATAAGATAAATACGTTCTTGGGGCCTTGTTTCAATATAAATAACAGTATATGCTCTCGGGGTTTCCATATTAGAAGAAATCAACCTAAAATATAAAAAAAACCTTTTTTTAAAAAAATTAAAATATTTTCCTATTTGAACTTTGAGCTTGTACAATTTTATTTACGTTTTGGTATTCTTACAGCATTTTATGATGATGATGCAAGGAGATAACAAATAAACGAGACCAGAAATTAAATACACTATTTTTTAAATCCCCAGCAATCTAGACTCAATAATTCTAGTCACAAAATTTGTATAAAATAATCAACAAGGAGCAATTTTTCAGCAAAATAACAATTAAATATTAAATGAGAATACGAACAAATAATTTCTACGATTAAAAATTAGATTGATTTTATGATATTTTTTTTATTATAAAGAACTGAGTTACAAGATTAAGACTAATGGAATAATTATTTTCGAATTTTGAAAAAGAAGAAAATAATCTTAAATATTGCTAGATTTTTATTTTTTGCTTTTTTTATTTTTTACAAAATTTTAAAATAATTGAGCTTAATTTTTTTCAGAAATTTTTCCTTTCTTATTGGTATTTATTATGTTTGTCTTATCTTTTAAAGAGAAGTTTAAATATATGTTTCATTTTATTTTCCTTGCAAATTTTCGCAACTACGCGTAAATGTTTCTTTTAATGTTTTAGAAATGACATGCATATCACTTAAGTAAATTACATATGATTTTTTATTATATTATTTTAAATCTCAAAACAAAATTTATAAAACCGATTCAATTATAAGAATGTCGTTAGGCTACTGATGAATGATATGGCATCTAGCATTTCACTTTAATTTAATACTAAATAATGAAATTTGTTAACAATAAATTTTGTTCACGAATAACTTGATAACACAGTAATGTTTCTTTGTAACATTTTATAGAAATGAAGAAATTAGGCGCATAGCAATAGTTCTCAGCATTTATCTGTTTGGAACTTAAAATATTTTACTTTAACGTTCTGCTCCGGATTAATTAAGGTATAAATAAATTTCGTAAATGAAAATTGTGCTATTTAGAACATTTAATTCTTCATGTTTATTACATTTTTAGAATGAAGAGAATGTTTAATTTTTATTTTGGGCTTAAAATTTAGTTTCTTTTAATTTTGCATGCATTTTCGAAAAAAAATGAAAATCACTGTATGCTAAACGAGATTAAAAATTTAAATATATTATAATATCAATGCTATCTTCAGAAATCCGGTTAAAAAAAGGAAAAGATACAGAAAAAAAGAGATAGTAAGAACGATTTTTGGGCATTTTTTATTATTATAATATTTTTGGTTATCATCTTAATCGTAAGTTACTTAGTGCAAAATTAGCCTAAAGACATTCTACAAGGCATATAATTGTACTTAAACCTAGCAAATTAGGCATGCAGTTAGTTCTTGAGCATTACGTATTAAGAACTTTTTTCCATATTTTAACAATTTTTAATCAAACAAATATTAATTGAAATTTTATAGATTTTCCTCAATTAATATTTTTTTATAACTGAATATAAATTGCGAAATACTTTATAGTATTTTTTTATATTTTTATGTGCTACATGTTTATATTTTTATATGTTAAAACTGTATTTTTCCCAAATACTATATTTTCTTTTACATATTCATACGTTTTATTCTTCATGATAACATTTTTTTTATTATATTGGTGGAACTAACTTTTAAATTGAACCATTGTTAATCTATATTATAAAAAAAGTAAAATTCAGGAATGCGTTAGACAACTTAAAAACTGTGAAAACAAAATCATACAAACATTGAATGTCCATGAATGAAATATAATGTCTGGAACTTTACTGAAATATGAAAAAATAATAATAATAAATATTAAAAATTAGCTATATCTGTAAAAACATCATAATGATGTTTATGTAAAATTCATGCGAAAGATGAATTTATATTCATCAAAATTGCAAAAACTTTCCGAATTTTTAAAAGTTTAATGCAACAGAAGAACCATGATACGCTCCTGGGAGGTTTAAAAAATTCATTGTCCCTAGTTTTAAAAGTCCCACTAAATGATCAGTAAGTGTATTTTAAATGAGGTGCACGTTCTTTGCCTCATATGCACCAAAAGGTTAAGTACTTTCATATAATGAAAGTTCATTTTAAGTTTGCGCATGAAAGAGCAAAGTGCAATTGCTCTAATGATAGTCTTAAAATAGAAGTATTTCGTATAATTCTATAGAAGTATAGTTAAGAAATATAAGTCGTATTAAATTATTTATGAAATATGGCTTTCATAAAAAAATTATTCCTCCGAATATATTTTATTTGAATTTGAATGAAATTGTTTTATGAAATTTAAATTGAAATTCTAAAATAACGTATGTATATTCTAATAACGTTTGTATGTTGCAACAATACAAATTTTATTTTAAAAATACAAACATTATAAAAGCTCAAAAATGTTGTATTTAATTTCAAATAATATATTTGATTATTAATAATGCTATATTGACTAAAATTTATAACATGAGCATTTCATGTTAATTTTTTCCTTAAGTCTTAATAATTGCTATATCAGCAAAATCTTTATATAAATCTTTTATCAGATATATCTTTTTTTCACTGCTCAATAGCTATCTTTCTTGTTATATTATTGGATTTATGTTGTCCAATCCACAGAACAGAACGACGCCTCATATCCCCCCCCCCGTATTCGTACTATTATGGTCCCCGAACGGTTTGATGGACATATTATCGGAATTTCATTAAATAACAGAAAATTTACAGAAGAAAAAACAAAAATAAGCATGTACAGAATTTACAAACATATAAGAAATGATAATAATATGAAAACGTTTACAACGATTTCCTACTTTGAAATTTCATAGAAAAATTATCTGAAGTTATAATATGTAGAAAAATATTATGTTTGAAAAATACATGAATTCTTTGATAATTGCACTTGTTTTCACAACATAGTAGATGAGGAAGCAATTAAAAAAATCTAATTTAAAATGATTTGTTTAATGGTAACAAAGAAAATATGTATTTGAAAGATATTTAGGAATGCATATGTAAGTAAAAAGACTGTAGTGCTTTTTTTCTTTTTCTTTTTTTCATTTAGCGCTTGTGTGTATGACACTTGAATTAAGGGGAAAAAAGCGTAGCTGTTAAATGGGATTTATAATTACCTAATGGTTTGTTTTTATATCTTAGTCTTTTGATGACACCTAACCAGTTAAGTTAATTTTTCCTTTTATTAAACTGTTTAATTTAGATAATTGTTTGCATCGTACTCATGTTTTATCATGCATTTAAGAACACGCGGCAGAGTATTCTATTACAGTTTAAGACAGTGGCACCAAATCAAAATAAATTTTTATCACAATATAGTTGTCAAATAATATATGTTTTTAATCGCTGAATCATGGGTACTATGAAGTTTCAAAGCAGCAGAGTTATTTTAGCCGTAACTCTAACTCTGTATTTTAATTATAATCAAATTAATTTCTTCAATAATACTAAGAAAATGAGATATTTTCTGAACTGTAATAAATAGTTTTAGCCACCATTATCTTGAAATTTTTCCTTGCTTTGAGTATTATATTTTTTATTTAATTAAACATTTTTAATTAAATTCTATAAATAAAGTATATTTTGTTATCAATAAATTGTAGATATTTCATTTCTTTCATTGATGGAGGTTTAATTACAGCGAGCTAAAAATAATTGTCTTTGGCAAAAGCATTAATAAAGCAATAAATAGTCGAGATATTCTAAAGAAATAGTAGAATAGTTTGAATTCCGTACCATATCTTCTTTGTATTTAAATAATATCATTATTCTGATAATCAATCTTAATTGAAATCCATCTCGGATGTCATTCAATGATAATGGCCTTTTGGACAAAATTAATCTTATTCCATTACTTTTGAAAAGAATAGAAAAATGTGAAATATAAAAAAGTAAATTTCATTACTGGATTTAGATTTTAATGATCTAATATTGCTTAAAAAGTTTTTAAACATTTCATTATCCTATCTTATTTTTCACAAAGTTCCATTAACATAATTTTAGTTGCTTTTACTGTGAGAAAAGAAACTAAAAGTTTATCATAGATAGTATCATAAATTACCTATTATTTATAATAGAAAACATTTAATTAAAGTTTAAAGAAAGCTTATATGGAAGGTAGGGGGAAAGAAATGTCGATAAAAGGTCGAAATAACATTAAGAAAATTATATTGCAGTTATTTTTCTTCTAATTGCTCATACTCTAATTGTTGTTTGCATTTTAAAACTGAAATTTAAACTGGCATTTTTTAAAAAAATAGTTACCATTATATTTTATTTAATTTGGTTTCTACAGTTTAAATAATTGCTGATTAGGGAAAAAATGTATCCGAAAGGTGACATGATTAAATCCATTCGGGAAATGAAGAGAATAATCAGCAGTGCAACAGGCGCAAGCCATTGAAACTGTCAGACAAATTTAAATAAAAATACAATTTAAAAGCCCTTTGGCATGGGATCTTTCTACTTATTATAGGTTTAATTAATTAGAAATTTGAAAAAGCTTTTAAAATATTCGTCTTGGTTATAGAATGTTGCATGTATTACACGTGAAAAAAGTTAACATTAATATTCTAGTGGATAAGTTAACATTAATTCTAGTAGACATTACATGTGAAAAGAGTTAGCATTAATATTCTAGTAGATAAAAATTATAATGAATGCTTGAAATTCTTTAATATCAGTAGAATTTATGTAAAAAAATTTTTTTTAAATAATTCTTTATTATGAACAGAATGAATTTTTATACTACAAAATCGGCGCTTGATATCAGGTGCTTTTTGGAATATAATCATAATGGCGTTGGAAGAAAAAAAGCATTTTATTGTAGAAAATAAATAAGAAATTAAAGTTAAAAATAACATATAATTAAATTATTATTTTATATTATAGATAATTAAGCAAGAATAATTAAAATATATACTGCAGTACATAATTAGAAAATAATTTATAGTAAATAATTCATAATAATACCGAGGAAAGTAATTTTATCTTTACAAAAATATAGATTCTTCCACTTAAATTATTAAATGTATCAGAAAGTCATAATCTTATTTAGCGTAATAACACTAATATGGAACACTTTAAGCCGATAATATCGCATAGTTTGAGAAGGAATGCATTATTATGTGTCTAATAAGCTATTTTGCTTGAACTTCCCCAACAAAGAAAAGACAAGAAAGGATCGCTGGAATCAAATGGTTGCTCATTAGTCACATGTTTAGCAGTACAATAGCAAGCAAAAGCTAAGCATTTAAGATGAACTGGAGGCTTTGTCTAAAATGAAAACACATTTTCTCTAAAGATTTAGAACACTGAGTGCTGCTATATATATATGTGTATGTGTGTGTGTAAACCTCAGTTTATTCCGAGATGTAAGCATCCCAGACAATGAAGTAAGTAATTCTCTTGAATATAAAATGTGTTATTTGAAACCATTGTAGTAGTTTTGTTGGTTGACACTAGGGCAAGCAATTTTCTTTCAGTAGATTTCAATGGCTATTATTACAGGAGTTTATTTGTTAACTATGAAAGGATTTGGGTAAAATTATGCTGACATAAAAGAAGCAACTTATAAATTTACATTGATTATTTCATGAAAATGGGTTATTACATGTGAATGACATCATGTAATAAGACTCATCCCATTTTCCAGAAATAATCAATGTAAATTCATTCACATTCGAAACTATGATGAGTAACTATAAATTGCATGGACTTTTGAATTAAGAGTTTCATAAAGCTTGGAATATGAGTTAAAAAATTAGCTTTTATCATTAAAAGGATTTTAAAGAAATTTCAATCTATTACTATATTATATTTTGCAAGAAATGCTGCTTCTATATATGCCAATATATTAGGTAATATGTGCCAATTGTATTAGGAAAACCACATATAATTTAATAAGAAATACTTCAATGGAAATATTAAAGACAATATCTCACAAAACTTTTTTTGTGTTGAGAGGAAAGTGAAATAATGATGGAAGTTTACGCTTTGCAAACTGACATTTAGAAAGAACAAAATAAGGAAGGGTAATGGAGACAAGATTTTCAAACAATTTGCTATGTCCATAAATATGATTCATTTTTTTCTAAGAATTGTTCTAAGGTTATTATTTGCATTTTCAAAATTTTTAAAATTTTATATTAGCCTAATTTTTCAACCTTGGGGAAATATCTAAATCCTAACTTTATTAAATGATTTTAATCAGGTATAGAACTCATAAAAAGAAAGAAATCTATGCAAATTGGCCATTTTCCTGATATTTTTATACATTAAAATATTAATTCCATTTGTTACCAATTCTGAGATGTTTTTGTGAAAAAAGTTTAGAAAAATATTCTTTATCAGAACCTTTTTACATCCTTAAAGCTAAATTAAGCCATTTTTTGATGAAATGATTTCGAAATAAATGATTCTACGAATTTATAATAACGGTACTGTGCTAAGCAATATCCAATAAAATATTATTTTTTTTGAATGACATCTTCTTTACTTAAATACTGTTTTAATAATTAAAATTTAATACAATAATTCTGGATTGATACAAATAATATTGTCTAACAAATCAGTTAAAACACGAATGAAACTGGTTATCTCTAGCGCTATTAAGAACGCGTTTTCCCTACATAATTCGGGTTCTCCTTAGCTTTGGTAGTTTTACCTAGTTGCTTTGACTGATTTAGAGTTTACACTGTAACACACACATACAAAGAAAGAGAGAGAGAGAGAGAGAGAGTCAAAATTAAATATAATTTTAAAAAAATTCTTCCAGGAACTTGAAATCTATTGTTTGGTTTAAATGTTAATACGTTGTTTAAAATATAGAAAAATATTGTCATTGCATTTGTAGTTTAATTATTTTAATTAATATCATTTTAAAAATAAAAAAGGTAGTACTTTATAAAATAAGTGTCAATACAATAAAAAAAAGTACATATCGTAGTAACCAGCGCATGCATAAATGACCAATTTCTATAAAATCTAGACATTAGATATATTTATTGTACTTTAGATTCATTTGATTAATGGTATTTTTTTTATTTCATAATTGTCCCTATTTGGTCTTTGCTGAAGAAATTCTGTAAAATTAAATAATTGCTTCTAAGTAATATTTTATTTCTATCGAGAAATGAAAAAATAGTTAAAATATGAATTTTGAAACCATGATATTTTACTCCTTTTTAAAGTCCACACCAAATCAATAAACTCTGGTTTCATTAAATACGTTGTTTAGTTTACATTACTTGAATAATTCTTGTTATTATTTGAATTTATTAATTGTATTTCTTCGTTTTCTCGTTATTCAACATTTTTTAACAACAATATTCAACATTTTAAAAAGAATTTGAATGCATGGAAATATGCCAATGCTAGGTAAAAAAATTATTTCTCTACAAAAACAAAATATTTATATATGCTTCATGAAAGTAAATCTTGTAAAGAAAGCTCAAGAACTCTTCATTCGACTTTTGTTTTCGAAACTTCTGCTATCCATTCTATTTAAAAATACATGAAGAAGTAAACATTTTCTGATTCATATGATTACGCTTAATTTTCGTTTCAGAAAGGGAAATAAAGTTGTAAGCGAGTTATGAGCTATATAAATGAAAGCATGTTCAGAAAGAATATAAAAATTTTCAACATTTAAAATATTTCGGTATTTTATGTTTTTCCTGAAAGTTGGTTTAAATTATAGTCGCTGAATTTAACAAATTTATTAAACGCAAGAGATCTTCAAAAATGCTTCAGAGCATACATATGATTTTCACATATTTAAAAATGTTAACTATTGTGTTTAAATACTTAATAATTTTTCATTCCTTATAAATGATAAAAAAAATTTCAGAATTTTAATTTTGTTTCAATAAAATTTAATTAGTGTCTCATTAAAATTAGCAGAGATCTCTTTTATTGAACAGAAATAATTTTTTTGGTTTATCTCCATTTTCTTTCCTTGAAGTTTCATATAAAACATAGAAAGTATAATAATATATAGAGAAAATACATTTTATTTCAGTTAAAATTATATAATATTTAATTCTATATTTTCTTTAATTCTTTAAATAAACTGGTTTTCAGTTGGAAAAATTCCCTTGTATCTCTATTTCAAAAATTAGTTTAATTTATTTTCTAAATTTATGAGCTATAGCTTATGTCAAAAAAATCTAAAATATACATAAATTATTCATGAATGATTAAAAAAATTGAACGAATTAAAAATGCAGAATATTTAAAAAAGCTTTTCGGAACTGTTATTTGAATCCTACTATTGTTAAATTCTGTCATCAGTTCAGAAATGGAAATGATGGATGAGTTCCATCTTCTATACTAAAAATGAAAATTTCAAACTCAATGGACTGGCTAATCTTCGTATTTATACAAAGAATGTTTTTCATGTTTACAAAAGCAGCAAAAGGCCACAAACTAATTTCCAAAAGATTTAGCAATAAACTCATGAACTTCGAAATACTTTTTAAAAAGTCCCTTTCTACCATTTGTTAATAATGAAAATATTTCGGAATAATATTACTAAAACATTATCCCCAAAAGCGATTCAGACTCATAAGCTTCATCGAAAATTATTTTTTTTTCTAATTTTCTCAAGGATTTTATATTTTAGAAATTCTTTATTTAATAAAGAATTTTTCTTACTAAATGTTTAAATAAGCCCGATACAACGGAAGTGATCTTTTTAACAGAATATTCTTCAGAGCAACCATAATTGACTACTTATTGACAACTTCTAATATATGTGCTAACAAATAATTTTCCTGTATAATGTTTGCTCGTGTAGCGAAGCTTCCGAGATGTCATCTGAAGAACATCCTCCAAACCGATATGATGACAAAATGGCAAAAGAAATGGGAGGAAGGCGAAAGAGGCAGGTCCACATTCAACATAATACTAAACGTTTCTCTCTAAGCGGTCAACTGGAACAGAGCGGATGTCCTTTTCTTCACTGGACACGGCCCATTCCGGACATACCTACAGAGATTCCATCTGGCCAACTCTCTTTGCTGTAGCTGTGGGGAGATATTATCACGAATTCACTATGCCACCGAGTGTTTACTGACTCTCTCGTGGCACATGGGAAAGCTAAAAGCAAGTCTCCAGAAAGAATGCTACAGGAGAGTTTCATCGAATGCCTTTTCACGCGGTAAAATCCACTCTACAGTGGATCATATTTATAAATACCAAAACCACACAATAGCTAAGACCAAAATGTCATTCGTCAAAATCAGCCGAAATTATTCCCTCAAAAGTGCAATACCCTACAGAACCAAGTTCTCACGAAGAAAATCAAAACCACATAACCCGGGTGGACTCTACAGATTTATGACTCTACAATGCCTGCTTACATGATTATATATCTCACAATGTTATTTATAATTTTTTTCCTTTTCAATTACTAATCTCATTTCCCTGAAAATTCAACCCATTGTCACCATTTGTTTTTAGGTATTCTTGTTCCCTCCCTTTAATTATTACTTCGTGAAAACCTTAAATACAGTCGTGTAGGATATGACACAGATTCTATTCATTTCGTTCAATTTCATTTCTATCTGGAGATTCCTGAATTGTTTGTCGTCTCTTTCCTATCCTCTTTTTCGCCTTTCCATATTGTGCTCATTCAACTGGTTAGATAACTTATTGTTATAAGCACCGGGGGCACAGAATGCCTTTATGTTATGTTATGTATAAAGTTTGAATAAATATATATTTAAGTTAAAATTTCAAGTTTTCTGAAAAAAAAAACTTTTTTTTTTCTTTGAGAAATGGGTAAAAAATGGTTTGATTAAATTTCAAATTTTATTTTCAAAATATTTCGTTAAATTTTACCTTATATTCAAATGGATTAATAATTTCATTTCATCAAATTCCCCAATTAATTTAAATTTCTTGAATAAACTTTTACTAAATGAATACTAATATGCTTCACTAATTTATACTAATTAATTAATTTATACTAATATGAGTCACTATTAATAAAATCAAACATCTTCAATTTCATTTAAAGCATATCTTTCATATATATTAATCATAAATCCTACGAAAATCACAATTTACTAAAAGTATTCATACCACATATTTCAAACAATATGGCTTGATGGAAGGAAATAATTTCATTTTATTATAAGTGTGACAAGAAGTTACTAAAAATACAATAAAACTCATAAAATTTGGCTTCACGGAATCAAATCACATCGAATATTCACCAGTGGTTTAAGAAATTGTTTTAAATTCCTCATTAAAAACAAGAACCTTTTTATTTATAAAGCCTTCGAAACTTATATTCTTTGTGTTTAAAAACAAGCAAATTTGAAAAAAAAAATCCGATTATTTTGCTTAGGGTTTTTTTTTTCACTAGAGAAGGGGAATAAAATTTGTAAGCAATGAAATAAAATTTTATTTATTTTATTTTTTTACGTTTCATTCTTATTATATACTGAATATAACATTTTGCTATAAGTAGCATTTGATAGAATGGGACTTCTTTCATACTTGGTTTTCAGTAATTTTAATTTCATCTACAAAAAAAATTTTTTTCTCATTCCTGTTAATTATATGTCTTCGTAATATTAGAACATAATTATTTTTTCCCGAAGATAATTCGTTCTCCAGATGAATTATCCAGATACCTATTCTATTTTTTCGTGATTAGACAGTGACGAATTGCTCAAGGAAAAAAAGTGTTTTTATTTGATTTTATTTTGTAATAAAAAAGTTCATGTGCATTAATCTTTTATTATTCATTCAATTTTATGACCTGTCAACGATACCCATGATGAGGCTTAATAATATATCGCCTCGTTTGAAAACTCTTCCATAATTTAAAACCTAGGCGTTATTACCGTTTTTTTTTTTTTTTTTATTTTGTCGTGAATAAGTTGCTAAATGGATCGTAGTTCCGTTTCACTGATTACGAATTGATATCTCGATTGAAATCATTTTTCCGACAAGGCTTTCATACTATCTTATTCTTCAATTATCGAAGATTAAAGTATACCTCTCTTAATCTTGCGATTGTAGAATTATTGCAAAATGCATAAAGCGAAAGAGATCATACATTAATGATTTGAATTATTTGTTTTTTGGATCAATAATTTCCTCAAATAAATTAAAATTTTCAAAAAGAAAAAGAAATATCATTTCTTAAAGTGATTTATATTATTCACTTGCATATACAATTTTGAAAATATTCTGCGCTTAATCTAAATGGAAGAAAGATGTCTTTATTTTAATGAAACATTTGCAAAGACATCTGAGAGAATAATATATTAAGAAAATCAATAATCATGTTAAGTTTTAAATTGAGATGTAACTTTCCAAATCAGTATATTATGTTAAGTTAAAAAATTGGCTTTCATGTGAAAATGGAAGGGACAATATGAGGACCTTTATTTGTTTCGATTAAGATCTTCATTTTTTGTATTCTTTATGTATAAACTCCTTTTAAAAGAAATGTACCACAAAACTTTCAAACGTAAGCCAATAAACAATTCATAGTGGAAGAAATTTCAAATATAAAGGATGCAGGCAAAAATGCAAAACACATTCAATTAAAAATAATTAATAGTAAAAGGTATCTTACAATTGTCAAC
>JAPMOR010053776.1:0-11222 GCA_026543865.1 Argiope aurantia
TGATTTTTTTAAACAAATCAATTACAAATTTCATAATATTTTTAATATTTAATTATAAATTAATGACTAAATATTTAAAAATTCTTCTTTTTACTACAGTATTAAATGTGTGTTTTTTAAAACTGTTTTCATTACGTTTATTTCATTCAATACCACAAGCATATCCAATGTCTTCAAATCTTTCAGAACGTTTATGGCTGTTGACATTCATGGGAGAACATAATCTCATTAAAATCCTTCATGAAATTTAAGTTTTTAAAAAATATCTTGATTGAAATTGCGTAATTCAAGCAATTTTTCGTTTCCTAGTCGCATCTTATACCAATTCTAATGCCTTCTACTTATTTTTAGAATGAAACATGAAAGCAGCTTTCATTTTCAAAAATTTAATATTTCCCGTCACACGATGACAAAAAAAACATTTTAAAGGAGATTAATGCCATAAATGAAAACCTAATTCAAAAATTATGCATTTACTATTCAATTATACATGACCATTGATGTTTAATTACTTCAATTTTTAGAAAAGATTACTTTTTTACAGAATGATATGAATTCTGCCATGTATAAGAATAATTTCAAGAACATAAACTTGTCAGTCTTTCTTTGCTAATTAGACAAACCAAATTGTTTAATTCAACGGAATAATTCTAAAGAGGAATCCTTTTAATATGTATGTAATTAAGCAAAAGAAAAAAATATTTGTTTTGAATAATAATGAAATTCTTTCATTTGGTTCTTTAAAAATGGCTAATTAAGCATAATTATTAATTAACAATTAAATTTCATTTTTTAAATACATTGCTTTTAAAATAGGGGTAAATAATCTAATACGAAACTGAGTTTTGAAATATCATAGCATTTTCAAACGGAAAAAAAAGAGTCAAAATAGATATTCCTGCATTAATTAATAAATTTATTCAATTATAATAACTTTAAAAAATTTTAATGGATACATTTTCTTTTCAAAGATTTTTTAATAAAGAATTTTCTTAAAAAAGGATTTCTCCCGAATAAAATTTATTTAATTTTTAAAAAATTATTTTTTACAGAAAAAATTTTAAAAAGCTAATTTTAATTATATCGTTAAGTTGCATTATAGGACGAAACTAACTGCAACATCGCTGTCCCAGCAATTAACGTTTGAAGCCAATTATGACAATTAACTCAGTTTCCTAAAATTGATTAATATAACCATTCTAACTGTCGGTTTGTGTCTGAAAAAAAAATGCATTTTAGAAATTATGTCCATATGAACATTGAAACTCATAAAAGAGCAAGTTAATTGGATTAAATTTATTATATGGTCTTTATGCAATACAGGGTGTCTCAAAAACCTTGACCGCGGCTTTTATTCCTTAAATATTGATTATAGACATATACTGTAAATTACAAAGTTGCGTAAAAAAAGATGTAAAATGTTATGAAATCGATTAAAATTTTCAGAGAATTAAACTTCAAAAAATACGAAATTTAAATTTTTATACGGACACCGTACAAAACAATTCCCACTAAGTAAAATTTGCCCCATCCTCTAATAAGGTCATGTAAAAAATTTCAGCAATTTATCGCAAAAAATCTCAAAGATATGAAACTACATAAATGGTGACATAAACCACTTTTCGATGCCTGGAAATGAGTTCGCAAGCAGGAAAAATCAAGTCTGATGTTCGTGTTTTAGGGGTCGTACACAAATTAACAAAAAAAGTAATGATTGAATAAATAAATAATAATTTTTCTATTTATTGGTTCAAAAGTATTAAAAATTTGTAGAAATAATAACTTCAAGAAAAGATTACATAAGGAAAGATTACATAAAGGAAATATTACATACGTTTTTTTTACAAGTTCATTGTATGCGCTATTTTTAAGTTATAATCTGTAGTTTCTGATATAAAATTTTAAAGTATTTTTCTGGAAGTATAGATTTTAAAATTTGTATTTAAAACTAAAGACATTAAGCATATTTTATTTCCTTATGATGCATTCCTGCGTCGCGTCATCTACACTGAAGCTGTAAACATTTGCATTTTAATTTGTGATTGACCCTTCACCAAATTTGTTTTAACATATCTCTGAAAGTTTTCATGATAAAATTCTGAAATTTTGGGCATGACCTTATTAGAGGATGGGGCACATTTTACTCATTGGGATTTTTTTTTTGTACGAAGTCCATATAAAAATTTAAATTTTGTAATTTTTAAAGTTTAATTTCCTGAAAATTTTAATTGATTTCATAACATTTTGCACCTTTTATTACGTAACTTTATAATTTATAGTATGCGTCTATGATCAATATTTAAGGAATAAAAGCCGCGATCAAGGTTTTTGAGACACTGTATAATTAAGATACATTATTTCTGTATTACATTATGGTATGACTAATCTTTATAAACAACGAGCAAAATATATATGTTGGATCATAAAATAGTATTTCCAAGATATATTCATCTATTATTACGAGTGTCACATGCTACCGATAATTTTTTTTTTATTAGATTCATGTATTTACTTTAATGTGTACGAAAAGTGGTTGAGGAACTTCTGGAATTTTCACTAGCAGATTAATGCCGTTGGGATGAATGTTATTCTGATGTCTAAAAACTCTTACACTTTATATAAGTGTAGTCTTGTAGATTATGTGATGATTTATTGTTAGCACATAAAATTATAATGAATTATTTATATTTTACTGTGCTGAATTATTACTAGTGTGTTTGATTATGTTATGATATTGTTGGCATATAAATTTAAAATGAATATTTAACTGAATTTTTAATGGATTTATTGTAGGTGTAAATGTTTGTGAAATTATGAATGCTTTGTTTACACGAATATAATTCAGACTGTATTTATATGTATTGTAATATTGAGCTATGTATTATTTACTCTGTATTGATTATTACTTGTATTTGTATCTTCATTTCCATGATTTCTGAGGTTTACAATCACTTTTGATAAATAATGTAAGAAAAACTGCAATAAAAGTAATATAATCCTCAAAAAAATTTATATATCCTGAAACAAAATCTAATCAGAACGTCAGAAGTATGAATATGCATATAGTTTTAAGCCCATAAATTTATTATGTCACAAACTGGGTGAACAGCTTGTTAAAAGCTATTTTAACTGTAACTGTTAACTGTAACTTAATCATTTAAAGAAAGTAAATTTCTACCTACTGGGACCATTTATAACTAAAAATTTAAAAGATTCCAAACAAATTAAAATTTTAAAAAGCATAATATATCTTTACTTTTAATTTTTAGAAATATTTAACTAAAATAAAGAATTCCCGTACTTTTATGAAAATTCAAGAAATTCTGCTCTGCGAAAACGTGATAAATTGCGTTATCCTTCCAAGAATTGTTGAATTTTCATTATCCACACTAAAATTATACCTCAAATTACAATTTATTAAGTTTAATTATACTTTATTGTTTAGTTATAATTTTTTAAAAATTATTAAGGTACGTTTGAATTAAACATGATATAAATAAACCTAAAATAAAAATTTTGAGAAAAAATTTCTAATAAAATTTTTATACCGCAAAAAGATACGGTTACAGATTTACTCGCTGTTTGTTTAACTGAAAAAGGATTCCTTTCCATTTTGACGATATTCGCCTAAATACCCGTTATATTAATCTAAATTCCTCACATCTTGTACAAAGATTTGAATAGCTTTTTTTGAGCAAATTGTCTATAAAAATAAGCCATATTTTAGCTCCGTATTATAGACAATAAATATTACTACAAATTCCAACTGCTACTCATTCTAAAATTTATGCGGAATAAAAAGATTTTAAATAAAATAGTTTTTCCAAAAAAATTGTATTTTTGTTCAGAGTTTCATTTGATAACGCAAGATATTTAAGAACTTCTATATTGTAAACAAAATATTTGGGAAGTTATTTTTACCTTTCTAATCCTAAATAAAATTATATATAAAAAATAACTTAATGGAGTTATTTTCATAAATGCAATTAATAATAAATTTAACCCTTTGGAAATTTGCATATCAAATTTTGAAATTATTTACACAAACTGGACATATTGTTTTATGCAAAGTAGCCTTAATTTGATAGTAAAAACACTTATCATTTATGTAGTTCTGATGAATATTGAAATTATAATTACTTCAAGCATAATACACTATCTAAAAAGGTATATAAAATTGATACTTTGAGAAATCGATGTAAAGTAATAGTAATAAAATCTTTGTCAGATAAATGTATACAGATATCTAATTTCAAAATCAATGTAACTGAATCTACCATATTATGTAATTATCCTGAATGGATAAATATAACTTGCTTCGAAATTAAACTAGATCAATGACAGTTTACTTCCCACTAAAGTAATGAAATTGCTTTTATCCTACAGAAACTTGAGACGAATGCTTATTATCTCAATACAAAGCTGTTGTTTTTTTTAAATCTTCACTGAGTTATCAGACCAAACCAGACAGTGATAATATTAACTAAAGCCCCACTTTAATTGGAATAAACGTTTCGTTTAATAATATATGCCATGAATTTAACAACATTGCTATCAAATTTACAAAAGGGACTTGATTGCATACAAGATAGTGGCAGAATTAGCGATCATAAGCTCTCTTTCTAAGAAGTCATACGGCTTCTAATCAAATTCAGCAATGGTTTCAAATCCAGGTAGAAATTAATTAACTCTGTTTCTTCTGCCTTGTGTTTTCATATTGCAGTGTTCAACAGACATAGGAGTTACAAATGCTAGAAATGATTGGATATTGGATTTGAAACTAAAGTAAATATAAGAGAATGGTTTGAAAATCTGGAGTTCTTTATAATATCGGATGATTAAAATTTGAAGTAAATAACTCAGTGTTCTAGAAGAGAAAAAAAAGAAAAATGGTGGCAAATATTATCACATATTCATATTTTAAATAATATTATCCTTAAATATTATCATTAATCTCATTCGCGACAAAATCAAAAATTCTGCAACAAAGAACGAATGAATCGAATTTTTGAAGACCTTGTAAAGCTTCTTTGAAACATACTGAAATGATTTGATTAAACATTGTCAAATCACAGAGGATTATTTATTTCTAAATCTAACTGCCAACTACGAATCTGTAAGCATTATGCTGATAATTTCTTATTTCAAGATTTAATTTCACTTATAACTCGATACATTCTTCAAATATCAAGAAACATTGGAATCCATTTCGAACAATTATATACCTTTAAAAATACTCCAGATGAAATGAATCAATTATAGAAACATGGCGTTTTCCACGTTCCTTTCTAGAAACTATATTTCAAATTGTAAGAAAGCCAACGAAGAATATACAAAGTAAGAAATTCTTCTGACGGAATAAAAGAAAAAAAAATCTATTTCCATGATATTCGTTTTTTGTCTCTTTGCTCCTTCTTTCCATTAATAGTTCCAATTCTTAGAATCTCATCTTCATGACTGTGGTGCATTAATGGCTTAAAGGAATGAGCTTTGCTTTAGGATTAGAGGATCAAAACCCGCTCCAAAAAATACACGTTATATATGGATCAAGTATAAATACGGATTCTATTGTTAAATGCCTTCCCTATGGTGTCTAAGTTCAGAAAAATTCTGGACTTGTCTGTACTGGCCAGACAAGTCCAGAATTTTTCTGATTGGATTGGATGTATTGGATTACGTATAGCAAAAATTGTGTGACATTTTACTTACATCAGCTAATAAATCAAGTTCCCCTCCAACTTTCTGACGAACACAATGATAAAAATGCAAGTCCTCATAAATATTTTTTTTTTCATGATCATAAAATAAAAGGAAATCACAAGATCTTTGACGATCCTAAGTTGAGAAATTAAGAATATAAAAAAAATATGAGAACTAAAACCACCATAGGCGTGAGGTTAACTCATTTATTATTTTTTATTATTATCTAATTAGATGACACATTCGTTTTCGGGAGTGGGGTTTTCTTCGAATGCAAGTAAAAATCCATAGAATACTTGAAATGTTCGTAGATAATGTCTAATATTTGTGTCATATTTTAGCTTCCTTAAATAATTCAGTTATTGTTTTATATCTTTAACTTTAATCTTTAATCTTTTATTGTTTTATATCTTTTATATTAAAATCTTTAACTCAAAAAGAATAATTTTAGCTGCTAGGATAATTGTCATCAGAAAAAAAAAAAAACTTCTTTCTACATTTATAAGCTTGAATCATTTTATATAAATCTATCAATCGGTACAATATAATATTGATTGAGTAATAAAATTCGTTGCATTTAATCTGTTAATTTCCACTCAAATCATAAATACTCGTTGATCTAAAAATAAGTCTTAATACTTGCTTATAATGCTGAAATACGTTTTATCTCTTTTAACTAAATGCTAAAGGAATTTCTTCACTATTCTCCTACTAAAGATTTTCAAACTGATTTTATTGCTATCTTTTAATACAAGATTTTTTACTATTAGAAGAATTGCTGTGAGTTCTTTAATATCTAGTCCAAAGTAGCGTAAGAGTAATCCAAATGAAATAAAAAGCTGAACAAGTCGGGTTCCCATAAATGCTCAATTTCCAACTTCATCATTATCATTGAAGTGTAGTCTTTTTTATCTACATCTAGTCTTATACATAATTATTTATCTTTTCTATCGGACAGTATTTTATAAATATTTTATAAATAATACTGTAAATTTTAAAAACTTATTTTTAAAAAGTTTAGACATAAAAATATTGTACACATTTAAGATAAATTTTATAATGTCTAATTTGATAGCAGTAAACATAAAAAGCATCAGAACAGTGCGAATACATATATTTTTTAAGTAAATAAAATATCAATGCCAAATATAATAATATAAAAATATTTATACTATATTTTCTATTCGTTGATAAATGTTTATAACATTGTGAAAGAACTTTCTTTTCTTGCTGACTGATTAAGCTGAAACAAAGGACGAAACTCATAGCAAAGAAAGATGACATTTTTTTCTTTTAATATAACGATGTTCAGACATAACAGCTGCAGATGCCAATTTTAGAGTAATTCTGTCAAGTGATTGCAAAATGTAGGAACTATAAAGAATTCAGCTTTTAAACTGAAGCGCAATTTTCTTCATGTTTATGATTACACACAATTTTTCCTATCTGTGCTTAATTCGACATCCTATACATTAGACAAGTTTCCTATTTACTGTTTTTCTTTTTCTGCATGACAAACAAAACTTGGTTTTACAAGTGTTTTTAAATACAGAAAACTTATTCTTCAGAATGTGTTACTTATATTCTTATAAAAATCAATATATAAATTAAAATCATCAAGACTTTTCTCCTTCAGTCTGTATTTTCTCCTAACTTAAATGTCAGACGAAATATGATCTTTCCTCCTGATCATAAACAAAAAAATGTGAAAATATGTTTCAGTTTCATATTATCGATATAATTAATTGAATTTTCCAATATTTTGAATTTTTTTTTCCTTTTTTTCCCCTTTCAACAAAGCATACATTTAGAAAACACATGTTTTTATTTTAAAAGATTAATTTTAAGCTCTTATAACAATATTCTTAAAAGCAATTTTATCTTTTAGAGTTTCCTGGTATTAGTAAAATTATAATTGATCAGTAGTTAACTATTTTTTATTGCAAAATACTATTTTTCAATCCATTTAAGACTTATTACTATAATTGGTCTTTTTTGTAAAGTTTTATTCTCAAATATTCGAAATAGTGTTTTATGAATTTGTTTTGAAAATCATCTTTCGAAATTCTAAGATATCATTTTCTTTCTACGTATATATTCATGGAAAATCTGGAATATTTATTTCTATCTTTTCTAAACTCTTTTTTTTAACGAAATTAAGAAATGGTCTTTTTAAATCACATTTAGGCGAATCATCTTACATCTTCAAGTTTTTAAAATGTTCCAACAACTTTATTAAGTTTTATTTCAGCAGCATTGCCTATCTTTTCTGAAATGAAGATGCTATTTCTTTTAATACTATTTTTAAGTAGAAACTGTTTGATATTTTTTGAACCTTTTATCGTCTGGATTTTATAAAATATTCTGCAGAGATTAATTTTTTAATCTAAATCAATATGAGAAATGTATCATTTTGTCTTTAAATATTAATATAATAAATTGCCATATGTGTATTGAAAAAACGATTTATATGAGACCTATTTTTTGTAAATGTATTTAAAAATTCCTTATATATGTTCCTTACTAAATTAAACTTTCTTCGAAATCCAGAATTGGTAAGTTTGAACGGAAAAAAGAAATTCCGCATTTTGCTGATCAAATATGCCAAAATAAAGAAATCTATTGCTATTAATATATAAATGTGCACCCTGAAGTATTGTACATAAAGGAACTAATACGAAAAGTTTTTCTATTGAAATATACAGTAGTCTTTTAACTATTCATTCCAGTGCAATGACGGGCAAGCAGATAACAAGAAAAGTGGAGCGAGAAAGATTAGAATCCCTTAGGAAAACATAGTATTCTTTAGAAAGTAACTCGTTCTTATTTCTATAGTCTGACTTTATATTACTGATCATTAATTTGTAAATGTTTATCAAGTAATGCACGCTTTAAAAATTTAGCAGAGAAAGTATTTCTGTGCTTAAAAATACTGTATAGGCGATAAGATTACTTTTTATAGCATCTGACATTAATTACAGAAATCACTAAATTCTGTATACTGCACATTGAACAAATAAAATTTTCCATTTTTGATGTTTCTGCAAAAAAAAAAGACAGCTGTTTTACTTAAAATTTTATTTCGAATTTTATATCCACAAACTGAATAATTTTGATAAATACGAAGAAAATACTAATGGAAATAATTTTTGTAACACCATGGTAACACTTTTTGACGCAAAGCCAACAAAATGATGTTTCTATTTTAAAATTAAATTATCGCTGCGCATTTTGCACATACAACGAATAAGAATTTGCACCTTTACAATGAAAATATAAAAGATGAAACTTTTTTTTAAGATCAAAATGATGTTTGGTTTTTCATTCGGTGTAAGATTAAGATCCGATGATTTCACTTATTTTTTATAATATCCTTCATTAATTTTATGTCCTCTAATAAATGAACAAAATAAAGTTCCGAAATACATAAAATATTAATATCTATTATCGTTACTAAATTTCAGAAAATTTATGTGGCCTTTTTAAACAATTTTTGTTACAATTCCTGAAATTTTTAGATATTTAGAGAAATTCTTCGGCATATCTGAGACAAAATATAAAATCTTCTAATGAAAGAAGAATTTTATATAGTCAATGTGAACATATTTAAATCTACCCCTAAGTAGAACAAATGATTTATATTTAGTGATGCAACTTTATTTGTTTGACCTTTTTGCATGTTCTAAACATACGAAACATATTTCAGTATATTCTATATGTGTTAAACACTTTTTTCATTGATCATCTTTATTGAAGTTCTTATTCCAATATATAAGAGTAAAGGTAGGTGTTTAGAAAATTTTCATTAAAAACTCTCTCAAAAAAATCAATTGATAAGTTGTAATTAGATAATCAAATGTAAGTTCACTGGATGTTCATCTGTTAGGAAAGACCGACGTATTATAAGCGAAGTAATAATTAGAATATCTTGTTATTCTGTACCTGTTGCTTTTAAGCTTACGTTTTATGTCGATTGTAGATGATAATTCTATGATAGTCGTCGCAGAATTATCATTAGAGTTATTAACCATAGGTCTGATTATTTTAGCTGTGGATGTTTCGCTCACCACTCCTTTATTTCCGTTTGTTCTCCCTTATCCTCATTTTCTTAATAGGAATAGGTCAATAAACGTAGTGAAATCTTGAGCTTCTTCTACCAAATAAATAAAATGTTTGCTCTTCATGTAAGCTTCCATTAGTTCTTCATTGTAGGCACTTTTTCTTTTTGAGGGTTAGAAAGACTAAAAAAGTAATACAATAAAAGTTGCTATTGCTTGAATTGTAACAGAAATCTTTCACGAAGCATCCACTGCAAATGTGATGGGAACAGGTATGTGGCGTAAAACAGTGGCATCTGGCACGTCGTTCTCACGTTTCTCGAATATAATCATGGATTCCTCTTTCTTAATAACTAGTGCTTTATCATTTTTGTTCGATTATTTCATGTTTGCATTGATCGTAATTTCATTCTACATGTATGAGACCCAACCCATCTATAAAAATTGATACGTTTAAAAATCTATACAATTCTTTTGCTATCTCTAGTTTAGGAAATTCCATGACATCTTACTTTTCTGATATTCATCAGTCAATGGGACTTATATTGTTAATATTTTTATATTATATTATTAATCCAAAGGGACTTATATTGTTAATCAAACATTTTTATTAATGATACTCAAGGGCACATATAGAAGCAGCTATCTGAACACAATATCTCTCGAAATAATGAGATACATATTTGAAATGTTGCAAATGCCGGCTTTCACTTTCTGATGAAACGAAAATGTCTGAAACATGGCGCATAATTTTACATTCCTCTTAAGATCCAATAAATAGACATTTAATGTTGGTGGTAAGTCAATTAATAGTAATTGTCATATACTTTTTCTCACAGTAATATGGTTTTGTTAAAAATTTTAATTCCAAATTCTTAGAAATAAAACCTTATACGTAAGACATATGGTTATCTATTGATGCATCGGGAATATAAGAAAAAACATTATTTAAATAATTTTATTTATTTATTTTCTGCTTTTATGTGAAGATTGGACCTCGACTTCCAGCTTGATGAATTGCACATTTGGAATCCAATTTTACCATCCCGCCATCTGCCGCTCCAAAGTCTTAATAAATATATCAATATATCAATATTTAAAT
Organism: Argiope aurantia; assembly: GCA_026543865.1. NCBI lineage: Eukaryota > Metazoa > Arthropoda > Arachnida > Araneae > Araneidae > Argiope > Argiope aurantia. The sequence goes on from JAPMOR010053776.1 coordinate 10,861, forward strand.
ATATCAAGACCAAAAATTCTGCCATCACTGAAGTGGGAAATCTTGAATTATCAGATGGTCTTCGACATCTGACCATAGATCAAAACTACGAATCATGTTTCATAGAAATTTTCATACAATTAGGAACTAATATATTAATGAAATAAACTCGGTTAATTGGTTTCAACAATGGTTTTATCTCTCCAGGCAAAATAAAAATAAAAAGCTTCTTATATTACATAAGAACATCCCCAACTAATAACGCAAATTAACTACAAAATCATCAGTGATTTTGTAGAATGACATTTTATGAAGTACATATGAGTAATATATATATAAGGTATTATATGATTACATAAATCGGTGATAAACCTGAGAGACAT
>JAPMOR010053779.1:0-10720 GCA_026543865.1 Argiope aurantia
AAGAATTTTTTTCTTACAAATTTCTCAATTTTTGAGAAGCATTTTCTGAAATAAGGCAACATGAATTCTTAAAGAATGCTTATGTGCTTGGAAAACTAAATACTTATCGATCGGAAAACGTAAAGAAAATTAGAAGAATTTTACCCAGGAAATAATTAAAATCACTAAAAATTCGTAAATCCTTCAAATTTATCTGTTATGAACAAGCATTAACAGATGCATAAGAATGCTAATAGTTAAAGCATTCTTATTTAAAAAATTGTTTTTTTCATTTTTTATCGTTTTTTATTTAGTTATTATTGTCTGGTTAATTAGGCTTACTCATTTCATTATTACTAGGTTATAGCTATTTCTTTATTTTTTTACCATGGTGCACAAAGGATGTACCTTATATTGAAAATTTAAACCACTAAACATAAAATTCTTATTATAAAAATGCTATAAAATATTAATATCTTGAAAATTTATAAAAATTTAAGAAAAATTAAAAATTAATTAGAATTAAAATTTATAAACTTGTTAATAATTTTTTTCTATTAATTAACTAATAAATGAAATTTCTATTAAACTAATCTATAAATTAATTTTTATATTCACTGATATATATATTGATATATATCACAAAATTAATGATACTTAGCTATTTTCTGTGGGTTACAAAAAGTTAGAAACGTATGAAATATTCAGTAACAGAATTCAAAAACAGCAGCAGAATTCAAAAATGATACACTTTTCAAATTATATATTACTTTATCGATATATTCGAATTTTTAACAACAGAAGGAGGATTTTACATTTTTCTCTAAACGTTTTAAGCATTCTTTATTGTACGAGAAAATCATGAATGAAAACCTCATGGCATTTATTTTTACATAATAGTGGCAGAAAACTAGGCAGTTTAGTCTAAAAATTGAACTATTCTTTGAGTTCATGATTCATGAACAAAAATTCATGATGAAAAGGCACTAACGTATTTTGTTGATCAAAGTAACCATGTGGTGACATAGCCGGAAGGCGTTCTTGAAACACTTTCAGAGGTAATTGGCCCATATTTGTGAAAGAAAATTTTTTAACAATTATCCCAACTGCATTGAGCAATTCATTGTTAAAGCTTATTTCTGTCTACCAGTTTTCGAATAATATCCTTACTAATCAGTACAACTAATAAGCTTCTTCTTACGCCATGTTTAACATTATTACCAATTAGTTCAACCAATAAATTTCTTTCTATATCATTTATCAACTAGGTTAGTTAACAATAATAAAAAATAAAACATTTTTTGAAATATTAGTTTTTAACACATGCGTTAATTCAAAGTGAAATGATATATGTATCGAAAATTATTCAATTTTAATCTAATCAACAAAATGATTTAATACAGAACTTTTCAGCTTTTTAGCAATTCATTTCTGCCATCTAATTAGTTGCCACTACATTTTTAAAGCCTGTTGAAGCTTTCTTCATTATAAAAGAGCTCTAAAAATTTAATCATATTCTTAAAAGGAAGAATAATTTATGTCAATTTTTGCAGACGACAATTTATCGGATAACGAACCATAATTGCGTGGACAATGGAAAAAGTTTTTCTAAGCTCCGTTCATTATTATTATTTAGTAAGCTTAACCACAAATAAATCCTAAGTGAAAAGAAAGAGAAAAACCGATGCAAAGGAGCACTAACAAATCTCCAAAGAGGCCATTAGCTTTTCTGTACTAAATTCCTTGTCTCCTGTGTGTCACGTGATATAGTGTGTCGTGTGCAAAAGGGAAATCGGAAGCAAATCTAATTACCATTGAGATATAAAGATGAAAAAGAAGATATTATCTAGGATAGTTGCACGTTTATTTAAAAAGCATAAGCAATAAAAATTTCACGAAGCAACTGTGGAAGCGTAAAATCGTTTGGCTTCAGATCTTTATTAAGAATGAATTGATATTGTTCATAGATTTATTATTTTTATTTTGATTCATAACTAAGTTAGGTAAAAATATTACGTATTATTAAGAAAATTCATGTTGTTTTTTGAAATGTTTGTTTATTTTTTCTATGGCAATATAATCTTATGTTACCATAGATATGTTTTCTTATAAGAATTTTTTTATTATTATTTTTGTTTATTTTATTTATTCTTAAATTTAGTGTAATTTATATAATATCTTTTTTATTTTGTATCAGAGTCATTCACTTTCGTTAATGCTATTACAGTTATGTTAATTTTTTCAATTCATTTATAAGTTCAGTTAGTTTTACTTATATCTCAGATTATGTTTATATTTTTATAAGTATATTAGTAAATATGCATAATATTGGGGGTGAAAATAGCTTATTCCATAATTGCGAATCTTGTTAATATGTTCGTATTATTAAGAACAATTTTTTTGTTGTTTGGAATATTTATTTATTCTTGTTTTATATTTTCTATGGCAGTATAATCTTATGTTACCAAAAAATATTCTTATTTTAAAATTTTAATTATTGTTTTGCTTTTTATTTATTTATTTTTAACTTAATATAATTTATATAATAATTCTTTTTTTCTTTTTAGTAGGGTCATTCACTTTCTTTGATACCATTACAGATATATTAACTTTTTTCATTTCACTTGTAAGTTTAGTTAGCTTTAATTATTTTTGATTTTTATAAGTATATTGATAAATATGCACAATATTTGAGGTGGAATTATTTTATTCCTCAGTTGTGGAACTTGTTAATATGTTCGTATTATTACGAACACTTATTTTGTTGTTTGGAATGTTTGTTTATTTTTGCTTTATATTTTTTGTGATAATATAATCTTATGTTATCATAAATCTATGTTCTTATATTAAAATTTTTAATTATTGTTTTGTTTCTTTTATTTATTTTTAAACTTAGTGTAATTTATATAATATCATTTTTTCTTTACAATAGATAATTAATTTTCATTAATATTATTACAGTAATATAAATCTTTTAAAATTCATTTATAAGTTTATTTAGCTTTACATATGTTTCAGATTATATTTATTTTTTAAAAGTCATTTGGTAAATGTGCATAATACTGATAAGTAAATATTTTTTACTTTTACAAAATAACTGTATATAGTACAGAAGATAATGTAAAGTTTTCATATTTGATCATCTTTTTTTTTTAATTACAGGATCCTATATACTGAGCAGTAATATATTTTCTACTAAAAAAAATCAAAAAACGTTGGCGTAGATGTTGGATCACAAGCGCATCATAATGCCTCACATTGCAACATTTTGTCACATATTTAAATGGGTCGCCAATCTTTGAGAAATTGAAATCGTTCAAAGCTTCTTTAGCTCCGATAAATTAAAATCGTTCAAAGCTTCTTTTTTGTCTCAGATAATTATCATATTTGGAGCGAAAAAAATTAACAGTTTAACAGAAATAAGAAAAGAAGAGAAAATTAAAATGATAATCGTTGACACACACACACACACACACACACACACACACACACACACACACACACACACACACACACACACACACACAATTTTACACTTTAAAAGTATCGAATGATTATTGTTTTATTATGTGGCAAAAGTGATGGCTAGTAGTCCTTTCCTAAAACAGTGAACAAATAAGTCTTTATAGCTAATGGTAGTTTTTTTTAAATATATATATATATATATATATATATATATATATATATATATATAGCTTATAAAATCAAAACTGGTTACGAGATTATTTTTAAACTTTGTTGTATCTTTCTTGCATCTGGCAACTTCATTTTTTATGAGCACTTCTGTTTTCAATGTTTATGTTTTGATGTAATGTTTTTTTTTGTGCGTCGTAGTTTTAGATGTTGTTGAATGTAATTAGATTAGTTAAAGTAGATTAAAAACTTTAGTAAGTTTTTGAAGAGCATTGAGTTTTATATACTACATCACATGAGTATTGAGAATTAGGAATATTGATCCATAATAGAGTTTGGAGATCAATATGCGACATAATGTCTATATCTTTTACTCTTACTTATACAGAATATGATACATTGTGAGATATTCTTATATTCTGCATTTTACATGATTTATAAAAGATATGCCTTTTAATTTTGATTGCAATTAATAGCTTTTATATTGAACTCTTAAATCCAAGTAGCACATCATGGTACACAATATTGTGTGATATTATCCAATATTCAACTTTTATTATGCAATTCTGAATAATTGTTGTTATGAACAATAATTTGACACTCGTTGTATAAAACAATATCTTGAATATTGTTTTAGAAAGAACCTCCATTTGAGATCTTTAAGAGTCCATTCCTTCTATGATTCATAAAGTATAGATCAAAGCAATATCTTATGGAAAAACCTTATCGATTCAAAACTAGAAACTATATTGCATTTTTTGAAACTGAAACTGCGAATATTTTTATTATTATACCTGTTCTTACTACTAACATTAGAATGTCATCAACTTAAAAAAAGTGATAAAGATGATCATTAGTTTTTCGACTACGCTTAGATGAAAGTTTCTTACCAACGTTTCCTGTGTAGGAAAATTGCTTAGTTGATAGTTTCCATCACGCTATTTGATATAAATAAACAAGCGTTTTCTAGTGGAAGATGATATCTCTCTTCAGTAAAAAATCAATAAGTTGAAATTTTTTTCTCAGGACTTTAGTTTTGTTTACGAAGTCCCTCTTCCGTGAAAAGATTCTTTTTTTTTTGTCTCTAGGGATATTTTGTTTTTGTCTTTGACAAAGAGATCTTGAAGGTAAACTTCTTTGAGAATTAAAATTCTTCTTCGAAACAACATACAAAATGGCAGTTTTATTATTTTAAGCAAGAATAGCTTATTTGTTAGAAATGCTACCTTAATTATAATGCAAAAAATAAAAAAAGTTATGGGGAAAATAATCGATACCAAGAGTTAGCTTATCGTTTTTTAATGTGTATAAAAACGGTAGACCACTTGAATTCTTAGCATACCCATAAAAGGCTCCAAACGTATCATGGCTTTTCTTAACAGTATAGCTTTTTGAAAGATGATTGACATATTAATGTTCGTAAAGTCGTCTAGATTTTGGTGGAAGCTTAAAAATAAACTATTTGAGGGCTGTTTGGGATTGTAAAAGTTTTATTAGTTTTTGAGTGATGAATTATTTCATTTTCTTATTTGTGGAGTACAGAAATGGAAAATTATATATTCATCCTTTATTATTGTAATCGTGAAGAAATTTGTTCATGAGATTTTTCCCATTTTAGATCTTTCAGATGTCGTAAAAAACAATTTATGTAATTATTACCTGACTGTCTTTAAATACGATAATTAAAAAATATAATGAGTTTAATAGTTGAAATTTGGTGTATAATTTTATGATGAGAATTGCAGATTTATATCAAATATTGGGCCATGTTTTTAAGAGCTGTTTTGATGTATATATTCATGTGTATGTGAGCGAGACAAATGAAATCGTTCGCAAATTATTGAGTTTTAAAGCCTTTTTGGTTTTCTGAATTGTTCTATATATATATATATGTAATGATATTTTAAAATTCTAATTTCAATTCCAAATTGATTCCCAAAGTTTCATCGTATTTTAGCCCATATCAAAGTCATTCTAAAATATTCTCTTATTTCCTGATCCCATTCCACTTTTTATATTTAATTAATTCAAAAGAAGCTTTGTAAAAATGCTTTAGTCAGCGGTTCTCATGCTCCGAGTGAAAGGAGAAAAACTGATGATCTAAATAAATTCTTTTTTAAAAGATCCCTGTATTTACCTTACTTGTGATTGACACGTGTCAGAAATCCCTATCAGAATCTTAATAGTATATTAGCACTGTGAAAAAATATTTTCCCTATTAATATATCATGTTATATAAGACCAGGGATAATTTATGTCTGTCTTTTCTTGCCTAATCTGTTGCTGTGAGCGGACGTGCTTTGTCCACGCCTCTTGTAAATAAATTATGCCTTCCCGGGAGGGATTAAGGCGAATTTAAAAATGGAAAGTCTCTTCACTGCTTGTCGCTTCTGCATTCTGCTTCACATAAAATAATGCTTACATTATATATATGTATTTTTTTATTTGATATATTAACATGATTTTATACATTTGAGAACAACTTGTCAATTTTAGTTATTTATATAATGAAAGAATTTAAATAATGTTTAATTATGTGATTATATTTTAAAGCTATATTATTAAAAAATTGTGTTTTTGTAAATATTAATGAACTGGGTACTTATGATTACCAGATATTTCGCCGAAAGTATAAATAATGTTTAATTTCAATTGAACCTTTTATGCATAACTTGTTCAGATTCCTTTAACAAGGTATTTTTAACTATCCGATTATGATAGATATGAAATTTGCATTATTTTAATAGCCTTATATTTGTTCTGTTAATTTTGCGAATGAACATTCTTTATGGAATCCAGTGATATCCTCGCTCCATTAAAGATGAAATAATTTGATTAAACGAACTTGTTAATTTTTTTCGGTACTTTGATTTCACTTTATGATTTCTCATGCAAACTGATTAGATAATAAATTCCCCCTGAGCTTTCAATAGTAAAAAAAAGGTGTCAATTAAATATTTGATGAAAAATTTAAACGTTTGAATTTTTTTATGAACTGATTGCAATACTGAAAACTGCTTAAAACATTATTGAAATTGGTGATAATAAAATTGGAAGATAATTTAATTGATATCATCAAAAAGTCAATTCTTTTAATTTAAACAGATGTGAAATTTGTTTTTTCTGTATGTGAAAATATAATAAAACATTAAAATTTAGATTAATTTTCTAAAATTAATATAAAAGGGAGGGAAACATCCCTCGGGCATGTGCCTTTTCACCTGTTTTTCTCTGTCAAATTTGTCTGCTTTAAGTCAAAAGGTAAAGCGCCAACTAACTTTACATTGTACATTGACACACATTCTGCTTTATTATTAGTAAAGATTTAATTGCAACAATTTTTAATTGAAATGCATGCACTCGGTTTGTCAGTACCATAATTTATAGTTAAATTCGTGAAAGATTATAAAATTCTCTTACCTAAATTCAATTAATCATTTTATGCGACTTTTAAATTCTTTGTTTTCATTACCACCAAATCTCTTGATATTAACAATCAGTTAAGACAGCATTATAAATAAAAACAATAAATCTATGAATATTTTTTTAATTTAATACCTTTATTTATTCCAAAAATAAATCGATAAAAAATAAAATTCTCATACCTGGCGTTATTGAATGAGTCTCATATTTTATGATCGATTATTTTCTACTTGCAGCTGCTTGTCCTTAAAACAATCGTCTGCTTTTAAAGAACCAATTTAAAACAGAATAATTAATCATTTTAGTTTTACGATCTTTATTTAACTTTAATAACTCGGCATAATCAAGAAAAATATGTATTTTATGATGGGTCTAAAAGACTGTTTTGGGCACCAGCCAAATACATAAAAGAATATGCAGCGGAGAGAAAAAGTATGTTTTAATATAATCGATAGAAAGTCTGCCTGCAGTGTTGAGGATCTTTGTCTGGAATATATGTCTAGGTGAACTTTTTCGGTCGGAAAAACTTTTTTTTTGAAGTTATTATTTGAGAAATGTTTGGTTAAGCAAAAGAATTTTTAATTGCGTGGAAGAGTTTTTACAAACTCATAAAAATGTAACTTTTTCATTTAGTGTAGATTTAGTACAAAAATAAAAATTAAATTTTTTCGAGATTTAAATAATATAACTATTTTACTTGTTCACAGAGTAAATAAACAGTTTTTTCTTTTATTATTCAGACATGCATGACTTGGAAAGATTTTAATAACACAAGAACTTAAATTACAGATTAGTAAAATGTAATAAGAATTTTTGTTCTTTTTAAGGTGTAAAAAGAGTTTACTGAAGATTCGAATTTCTAGTATGAAATATTATAGCATAATAATATTTTAAACTTTATTCGATTATTTTAATTTTATTTTTAAAACTTACTACTCATCATACAAAAGTGATAAATAATGTCGCCCGATGAGTGTAAATCCAGGAAATACACCAATCAAAAGTGCTGTTGTTGATACAGCAGCTTATTTACTTAATATATTATTAAAATGAAAGAAGAAAATATCTGGAATTAAAATTGAAGTAATTAGTTGAAACGCTTATTTTTCAACTTTAAGGTTGTGTAAAAAAGGTTTTTCTGCAATTTTATGCTTTGAAATTACAAAGAAAAAAATGTTAAATATTCATTAATTATTACATTCTCGTATACGTAGTATAGAGGAAGTGTAATAATTATAAAAAAAATTATATGATTTGACGAATTTCCCCGTTTTTGACCTTCCTGAGTTTGAAAGACACGTTTTTGGAAAATGTCCGTTTGTCTGTCTATGACAAAGATAACTCAAAATTGCTTTGAGTTTGACCGTTGAAATTTTATACGGTCTTTACACCAAATTTGCAGATTTCTATCGAATTTTGATTAAAGTCTGTTCAGAGGAAATCCGTCTGTCCGGCTATTCGAATATAAGTTGACACAATAATTACAAAATGATGGGAGCTAGATGGATAAGAATCGGCTCGCAAATTTAACACCTATATTATAGGTACTTGTGAAATATTCCGCCAATTCCAACAGTGGGCTGACTGTATGTCTGTCTGTATTTGCAGAAGCACATAAACAGGATTATTCAAAAACGCAGTCAAGGAGATCTGAAGCATGAGGATTCGTCAAAATCTCGAGTTCGGATTTTTTTGACGATGACAATATTTTTTCCATATTTCTTTTATGAGAAAGTAAAAGCAAATTAAAAATTCTCCAGTTTAAATAATTTCTATTACTTCGACATCATTTTTTTAATGAAAAAATATGCTTTAGAAGGCTTGTTGTCTAAATTTGAGTTTCAGTTCATCCTGTCAAGGAGGAAAACTAAAATAGTTTTCGCAGTTTCTACTCTGCGCGCAATTTTCACTCAAGATGATCGAGTTTGATAGTTTTAGGAGCAAAAGAAAAAAATTTTAAGGTTTTCGCATTTATACAACTTTTGTATTTTTGTCTGCATTAAAATTTCTATTTATCTTAAAAAAAGATTTTTTGGAGATTAGGAGAAAAGATTGTCGTATTACACACATTTATTTATTTTTATTTATTTCCTTTTTGTAAAGATATATCTTTGTAAAAATAAGTACTCATTCCTTAAATGCCAATGCTTTGAAATTTTTTATACGTTTTTGCTCCTGATGAAAATACGCTAATAATATTTTTTTGAATTTAATTTTAACTTAATTTATTGATTTTAACGTGTTTTATCCTATATAACGGCTACCATCTGGTAATGAATTTAAATAATCGAAGGTATCGTAATATTTTTAATAATAACTCTTAAATAAAAAATAAAAAGTGGAAAATAATTAAAGTAAAAAAGTGTTCCTTTTTAATATTCCAATTAAAAATGTTTTAAAAACTGTTTTTGTTCTTCCATATTTAGGTTTTTAGCTAAAAATATTTTAACTGAGCATTGAATGAATAAAATTTAGTTCATCAGGTTAATTCATAGTATAAGAATGATAATACAAAAACATTTTATAGTATTTGCCTTTATGAAAAAATTATTAATGAATGTTTTAAATGCTTCTGTTATTCAAATTCAGAAATTTTGCTATATTACTTAAATTTTTTTTAATATACATTAAAATAAATTAATCTACTGGTAAACAAACCGTTAGGACATTAGAAAATTTTTAACATACATTAAATTAAATTAATCTTCTGAAAAATGAACTGCTATGACGTTAAACATTTTTTAAACAGATTAAAATAAATTAATTTACTAACACATGATCCGTTATGAATTTTGCTTTCTAAAGATAGCTATATTAGCAGTTTATTTCCTGTTTATGTAGAGAATTTAGAAACGTTCATGATTCAAGGATTGATGATAAAGAGATGAACATCATACTGTAGAGTATGTAGATCGCACATAAGACAGAAATTTGAGTTAGGTCAAATATAAGGGGCGAAACTGTCTTCCTGGAAGATAGGAGGATATCTTTTGAAGAAAATTTTCTATGTTTATGTTTCACTTGAAAGAAAGTGAGAAAAAGCTCCAGAATCAGAACTAATCAGAGTATATCATACATTACAATAGTTACTAATTTTTGAATAATACTAGTAGATAACAACACATTCAAAGAAAATAGACCCTAACTTTTTGCTTTCAATTTATGTTTCACAAGCATGATATGCTATGTTTTAATCTTCTATTCCAATAGTATTCAAATTTTATACAAAATTTTTTAGCATCGTACAATATTCACAGTATTGTATAATACTCTATAATATCGAACATTATTGTACAATATCGTAACATATTGTATTATATATATATATATATATATATCTTGGGATTTTCTGGACTGTTGGAAGGTATGTTTTTTGCCTTTTTATTATTCCTTTCGTGTATGTTTATGGTATTTTGGTGTTTTTTGTTATTGTGTTTTTTGTTATTGTATTTTTACTTATTAGTGGTTTTTTCTTCTAATTGGTTGTTTTGTATTTTCCTTTCTGTTAAAATGGTATATCTCTTAAGCCTAATTTCAGGGGATTTTCGGGTCACGAAGGAATCATTATTAGACGTTATGTCTGAATTTCCTTAACAGAAAAAATCCCTTTTTTGAATCCCTGCCTGAGGGTGACCCTTGAAAAAGTCTTCAGGCCGGATTCTTCCTTTTTTAATCTTTTTTTAAT
>JAPMOR010053779.1:13544-36152 GCA_026543865.1 Argiope aurantia
CATACGATCTACATAATTCAATATCTACATACGATCTACATAATTCATGATTCAATATCTACATGCGATTTACATAATTCAATATCTGCATACGATCTACATAATTCATAATTCAATATCTAAATACGATCTATATAATTCATAATTCAATATCTACATACGATCTATATAATTCAACATAATTCAATACCTACATACTATCTACCTAATTCAACATTTTTTAAAAAATATTTTTTTGCACCATTTTTACCATTAGTTCTCATTATTCCAATGAAATCCATTTGTTTTTCATTGTTTCCCAGCAAATATTTAAAGCGAAATTTTCTTCCACTGCTGAAAGATAAAGGAAAAAGGTCCTGTTAATTGTCTACGCTGTCTATATGTAGAATTAAAATGAAATTATAAAATAAAACTTACAATTTGAAATTGATTACTCAAAAATTTAATGCTCAAAATCACTAAATACTTAAAAGTTATTTTATTGAAGTAATCATGAACAACAAGCTATGCATAGGATATTTAATTTAATGCTAAATACATTTTTTTGGAATCTATTCTTCCCTAAAGCGGTTGGCCTACAAATAATGGATATTATAGAATAATAAAATACAGAGATTAAGAATTTCTTATTAATTCATAATTTATTTTAGCGTTAGCTCTTATTATCATTTACTTTCTCCCTTTCATTAACTATTAATATTTTTAAATAAATATCATCTGAAAAACTGTCCGTATTTACATTGCATATTGTTATAAAAAACACAAGTAGCACGTATAGACTTATTAACGTTCAAATAAAACCAGTGAGAGGGTGTCTCCTGGAAATTTTCTCGTATACTAACTTATGTATTATTAACCTTATTATGTATATTAACGGATAATAGTTGCAAAAGACATTTAGATACGATGTTTGGCGATTAATCGCTGTGATGCGGTTAGTTCAAAAGCACCAGAAAATTGAATATGCATTTTGAAAATCTTTTTTTCAGCCGATTAAAAACAAAATTTGGAACAAAACTACAATTGTGGTAAAAAAATTTCATATAGTTTAGTCACTGCATTTTTGAGTTATCGCGTTTACATGCTTGTGAATCAATCTGGAGTTGATTGATAATAGCATATATCCATGCTTCATAATCGAAAAAATATAAAGAAATTTACAGGCAACACATATGGATTTAAATGCTTTTAAGTTAAGAAAAATTAATTTTTTGCTCAATTCATCTTTTAATTCAATGATATGCATAATAGAAATAAATAACGTTGACTTTCTATCTTTTCTGTATTTCTCTCATCAAAATCTACTTCCAAATATTTCTTATCTTGTATCGATGCTTTATACAATTGAGAAGAAATTGATTTTTCATATAATTAAATTTATTCAAGTGGGTGTGACTCGTTTTTCTCTTTAATTAATTTTAGAAAAAAATTAAGCAGTAATTCTGGAGGAAACAAAAGGGAAAGTTCCGAAAGTACAAAAGGTTTATTTTAGGAATAAGTTGAATTGAAGGGATAAAAGCTTTATTTGATACTTATTCCAGGTAAAGAAAAAAAAAGGAATTTCTTTTCTTTGATTAGTTACAGGAAATAACTAATCCCCGTACGTAAGCCTTTCATTGAGATAATTTAAATTAAGATGCAAATTTTAATAATTAATCACGCAAAAAATTATTTCAAAATTCTTATTCGTTTATCATATCGAAATCATTCAAAATATTCAAACTCATATTCAAAAATATTTATTGATATTTATTTGGTTTTATTCGGAATAATATTTTTTTCTTGCAGTAAACAGTGTTTTTTTGTCTCAAAATTGCTCGAATCAGTAAAACATTTGAAGTTTAATATAAGGAAATAGGGGAGCTTCAACATATTAGAGTACATTCAAATCAGAAAATTTCTTTTCGGAGATTGTTTCATTTATATTTCATTTATTTTTATTATTATTACTACTACTACTGGTTATGTAATTAATTTTACATTATAATGTTCATAGCTATTTTTATGTACAATATATTAAAAAGAATAATAATAACGAAAGTAATAAAATTAATAAAAAGACTATCTTAAACTAAAGGGACTGGTTTTGTCAAAATTTTCCTATACTCCTTTAATAACGGTGTTATGCAACAACTCTGCGTATAAAATTGTGAATTATGGACACGACCACGTATGCTCTGATTTTTATTTTCAGTATAGGAAAATTTTGTTCTTAGTTTAATAATATGAATTTTAGATATAGTTCTGAAATTTTTTGGATCGACCGGAAGAAAAATGTGACGCTTAACTACAATTTTAATAAAATGATCACATACCAAATTTTATTTAGTTAAGTTGTTGCGCTTTTAAATTATTGAGTTTGAATTATTTCGAATGTACAACTAACCGAAGTTTGACCATTCGATAGATTTGGTTAAAAATTTATTAAAAATCTACGTTTTAAATGCTAAAACTTTGTATAAAATCTCAATTATTTAAGTCGTTGCGTTTTTGAATTATAGCCTTTGCATGCAAGCAGAAATACAAACTTAAAGACGATCAACGTCTTGACGGATTGGATAAAATTTGTACACTTTAAAGTTAAATTTTATTAATTTAACTCTTCACGTTTTATAGTTATCGTAGTTAGTTGTGTTTGGTTATCGTATAGTTATCGTAGTTAGTTAGTTGTGAAATCAATTACAGTTCTATAAATTGATTTCGTTCCAAATTTGACATAACTTTTCACATTTTGTATAAAGACCACATACCAAGTTTCATCCATATAGCTGATAGAATTTTTAAGTTATTGTGTTCACAGATAGGTAAAGAGAATGACGGACATAATTCTAAAAATGTTCTTTGATTGAGAGATGTCTGAAACACGGAAGTTTATCAAAAATCTCGAAATCGAATTTTTTTTATGGTTATAGTGCTTTTCTTTTAGAAAAGAGTAGTAAAGAATTAAAAAGCAGCATAAAGTTAACTTTTTAACCTTTAATCCAGGAAATAACACTTATTTCCTCGCATATATAGTATACGGAGAAAAACTATTATAATTTCAAAAAAAAATCAATCTCGAAATTCTATTAATATCCACATTTGAGATATTTTTAAGACCAAAATAATTTTCGGAGTTACAGTTATCTATCTCTCAATGTGATAAAATGCCCCTTCAAAAAATAGAGCAAATATATCTGATGAAACTCTTCCCATGCAAACTACGTAATTTTGTAAATTTTTGGATAAAAGCATCTAAAAGAAAGCCTATCTTCTGTCAATTCATTGTACATTTAAAAATGACGATTAAATAAATGTAGTAATTGTTGAATTGTAAAATTTGGTAATGTTTTTATATCCAGGATTGTAAATAGGCATCACATATTCAATCAAATGTATCATTGTGTATCGATTTCCCTGTTAATGTATTGGTGAGCGCGATGAAATAATAAATAAAGGAAAAACTAGGCTAATTATTTGTTTACCAAGGATTTGAAGGCAGATTTATCCGAAATGTATCGAAATATGCATTCTAGCATTTTAGAGTCATTTAAAGTTTTGGTTATAATAGAAAATTTAAATTATATTTAAACAAATTAATAAAGTAATAGTTTAAATATTTTTTATAGAAAAATTACTTATTTTATAAGTTTCATGCAAATTGAATGGTTAAAAATGTAAGCAAGATAATGAAAACAAGCGGGAGTGGAATTCTCAAAACCTTTTCACATACTCTCTGATAAACTTGTCATGTCAAAGAATGCCTTATATGACACTAGCGTACAATAGTTTAGGTAATATTAACTTTTGACGTGAATTCAGCATTTTTACTGAATCTATTGTGTTCTATATTCTATCGTTTTTCTGAATCTATTGTCCCTTGGCGAGTTATTTAGCGATTAATCCCTGGAATGTGTGAATAGTATCCAAAAATCGAATTTTAGTCTTGGACACGTTTTTCTCAACCGTTTGAAACACAAATGTGACGCAAAACTGCGTTTGTAGTCACAAAATTTCATACCAAATTTGATATTTTTAAGTCATTGAGTTTTTGAATTATCGCGTTTGTATGTTTCTGAATTATGGACCGACAGACAGTCAACCCGTAGTTGAATTTGGCTCAAACTTTGACAAGTTTCTACACTATAGATGATAAATCTATGCAACCAATATTATCTACTTATCTCTTTTCGTTTTGTAATTATTTAACTTTATTAACTTAATTATTTATTTTATTTAACTTATATTCGAACAGCTGGGCAGACAAACTTCCTCTGAATAGACTTTACTCACAATTTGATAGAAAACTGCAAAGCTGAGGCAAAGCCCGCATACCAAATTTCATCAGTCTAGCTTAAAGCTTGTTTGAATTATCTTTGTCGCAGAGAGACAGAAAGACGGGGGGGGGGACAAACATTTTCCAAAAAATACATTTTTCGAACTTAGGATGGTCTGAAACTTGAAGAATCGTCTAAGTCCAGAGTTCGAATTTTTGGTCGATTACTATACTTTCTTTATACTACATATACGAGAAAGTAAATAGGGTGTGTGTATAATTATTCTCTATTTTTTGAGGAGAAAAGTGCATTTGTGTTTCAAATGCAACTTATAATCATGAAAGAAAATACTCAAGTATTAAGAGCAATTCTTTTTTTAAAATAAAATAAAGAGCAATTTTCAAACTGAGTGATGATGATGAGTCCATGAGTTTGTGTGAATCATCTAAAATAAGTTTGTATTCAAGAATTAATCACTGCAATACAATATTATTCTTCAAAATTAATAATTCTTTTTACAAAACGTAAAAAAAAAAAAAAAAAAAAAAAAGCATTTTTTCTCAAAGCAAATTCTTAGGGACATGATATTTACTACTGCTTCAAAATACAACTGCTACATAAACTCTTTAAACTTTTCGAGACATTTCCTTCCTTCCAGTTCTAAACGTAAATAAATAAAATTCAGGGAAGGACTTTATATTGAAACGTGTGGGAAGTTTCGTTTATTTTTCAGGCTTTTTTGAGGTCTTTCGGTGTGACATTAAATACATTTTCTTTGCCCACAAACGTGGCTCTTCAGAAAATCCTGATAAAGTCACTACACGGTATTTTAAAGAAAAAGTGAGAAGGTTCAGACAGGCTTAATGTAACATTCTGCAAGTTATTTGACTTCAAAAATTTTTTGATAGCAAATAGAGAATATAGTTTAAATTCCTTTGAAAATGGAATTTTTTAATATAGAAATTGTTTGAGTTCAAACAAATTTTGAACGTATTGTGTTTCAAATAATAACGACAAATAGAAACCTTTTTGGTAAAGCAATGATAATAAAAAAATTTATTGCAACCCGATTCTATTTATAATAGAAAATATCCGGCATTTAGTAATTAAATTTTCTCAATTTCATCTATTATTTTGTGCTACATTTAATGTAGCATTTTACAAAATATTTATTTAAAATCACTAATAAAAGCTTTTGTTTGAGAGCTACCTCTTATTTCTTCCTGATGACAACATATTATTTTAACATTCTTAGATCTTAGCTGTGTATTTGTTCCTCAAAATGTTTGAATTGAATTATGATTCTATATCAGTGGCGCCATCTATTAGCAAATTTATGAAAAAATGTATTTTAGATTCCATTATATTTATTTTATGAGAACATTTCATCTTTATACAGTCTTAACGACCAAAGGAAAAGAAACAAATTAGTTTGTTCGTATAGTTTTCAAGTGTTATGTATCGCTGTTTTGCAAAACATCCCGAATTATAAATGATATATATTTTGAATAAAGAATTAGGTTGAAGTCAACATTAATGGAATTAATATTTACTTTGTTTTAGCTCTAGTTATCTTATTTATCATACTTTAAGCTTATTGAATTAATCGCATGCTTTTGATGAATAACTAGTTTGAGTTTGAACCGGATTGCTATGTTTGTTTTCCTATGTGATTTTTTAAAGAAATCATCACATTCTCAAATTAAAGTGAGATTTTCTAAAAAAAAAAATCAATTGTGAGAGGATCTAAAAACCCTGAAAATGTGTCCTTATTTTTAATGAAAGATTGAAGCCTCTTCTATTGACGAGGTATACTTATAGTGTTTCATAATATTGACCTTTCATATTCTTTTATTAAAAAAGTGTCTCTAAAATTGGATTCTGTTATAAAAAATGCGCCTTTTAATATATATATATATATATATATATGAACAGTATCTATTGTGCACTGAGGATGGTATGCAAGTCTTCTTGCTACAGAAATGCCCTTTTTTAAAAAAGAATATATTAATAATGTTCTAAAAAGCAGAAAGAATATGTTTTTTATTAAAAATATGTAAGGTAAAAGGAATAACAAAAGCGAGAAGCTCATAAAATAGTACTATCAGAAAGTTAAGCCAAATTTTTGAAGTTTTATTAAAGCTAATATAATATATTTAAAAAGATTATTTTAAATATATTATGTTTTTATATTTAATTTTATCTTTATATCTTTATCTTTATGTTATTATAGGTTTATTTTTATGTATAAAAGTGTAATTAAATTTTTGACTTCTATCAACACTTTCGCATTTTTATGATTTTATTTTGATATCCACATTTTTGATAAGAAACTAATTTTCTACTTATTTATAATTACGTTCGCTTATTAGTAGTTTTCTGTTTAATTTCTTTCGTCGATACAAAAGTTTGCTGAAAATTTCAATTAAATGTTTTTTTATCATGTGAGAACAGGATGTTGTTTTTGTTTGAGGTTTTTGAAGCCTCAGAATGCGTAGGCAACAAATTGGCGATTTATCGCTTTTGAGGCATTTAGGGTTATTAGGCAATTTTTCGCTTTTAGGGTTATTAGAAAATAATGCACATTTGGTGATTTATCGCAAACTAAGGCTACAACTTGATTTCCAAATTATTCATTCTTTAAATTCTTACTAATTGTCTTAATTAATTTAAGTAATTAACCAGTGTAAACTGGTTTGAAACAATTACAAGACTATCAGATTACGTATGCGTCGATATTTAGAAAAGCGATGGGTTTTTTTAAATCTCAAAATCAACCGAGCTCCAAAACTTTGTTTGCCAGCTAGAAAAATTGAAAATGAAAGTTTAAAAAAATTATCATTATATATAATATATATAGGGATAGAGACAGGTAGAGAAGTTTCGTGATTGTTTCAAACCGGTTTAAACTGGTTAATGACTTAAAATAATAATGTTCTCACATGATAACTTGAAATTTGCGATCGTAGATTTCATTTTTTTATTATATAAAAATTGGTCTTATAGTTTCTTTAGTAAAATATTTTCTTTCAAATCCTGATTAATGTAGTATTTGTATTATAGGTAGTATTTATACTAATACTTATTATACGAAATGAGAAATATCGCCTGCTATATTTAAATGTTTTCTTTTTTAAAAAAGAACCCATGTAAACAAACTGTGGATTTAAAGACATGCTTTTGCGCTTTCTGAAAAGAAATATTCGCATTCAAAAATTAGAAAACACTGTGAAATGCAAGCTATTAAAACTTTCTGAGTGCAAAACTAGTAATATTAGTAATCAGAAAGAGGAGAAAGGTCATTCATGACTTCTACAAGGATATGCAAACAAATACCCGAAAAATATTTGTACTTTTTTATATTTCTAAAATGAAATCGATGACTACCAAAACAAAATCAGTTGGCGCCGAAATCAGGTACAAAGCAGATAAAAACATCTGTAGCGACAACAAACAAAATAATAAATCAAGATTTAACACTTAAAAAGCTAAAAAATATAATGTGCATTTATTTTAAACTTCGAAGTCTCATTACATTTATGAATTGTTCACTGTTTCGGATTTCGAGTAAAATAACTTTTGTTGAACATAACAGAATTTTGCACAGAAATATTTTTAACAAATGACAAATCCCCTGATTAAACGAAGTTAAATTATTTTAGGAATATTTTGCCCCCGCAAATCCTTGGGACTTTGTATTTATTATTGTTATAGCGAACGCAAATTCTTTAAATTTCCGAAGACAGTTCCCGTTCTTCCAATTCACTGCCTAAGTAAACAAATTTCAGGAATCCACTTGAGAAAGTTTCAAGCGTGGGCGGTTTTGTGAGCTTTCTTTCTTTCTTTTTTTTTTGTTGCCTAAAGCAGTCACGCAGAATGCATTTTCTCGGAGTTTAAATGTGGTTTATATGAAAATCCTCGAAAGTCAGAACGCAAAATTTTACCGAAAAGTGAATAGGCTTAGACAACCTTAACGCAATATTCTATCCGTTGTTTGAGTTTAAAGGTTTGATTATTTTTTATGAGGAAAATATTTGATGAATCGCGCCCCAATAAATTTTCATACATAGAAAACTAGTCGCCTTAGGGAAGCATTTTATTTTCCCAAAATATTAGTTTTCGTGCTTGTTCAAGTATTAAAAAAGTTCAAGTATAATTTATTTAAAATTTCATCTTGTTATTTGACAAGGCTAAATAATATGGATTCAGTAGCCTCACTCTGCTACAAATTACTGCTCGTGCAAATTGAAAATGGCTGTTAATTTGAAATAAAAGAAAGAGAGAAAATCTTACTTTGGAGTAAATATCAGAAGAAAGCATTTTTTTTATCATGTGAGAACATGATGTTGCTTTGTTTTTAGGATTTTGAAGCCACAAAATACACGAGCCGAAAATTAACAGTCTATCGCCTTTGAGGTAGCAATTTTTCTTCTTTATGATTATTAGAATATGACGAAGAAAGTTGTCACTTATCGCTAACGAAAAGTTACAACTTGGTGCGAATATCTGTCATGTACCCGATTCTCCTGTCTGGCCGATAAAGAGCAAGGTCGTAAGAAGTTATCATCCGAAGAAGCATAAAGAAGAAAATGGGATTGAACATGAAACAACGAGGGGAGGTATCGTGGGTATCAGCGAGAGGAGATATCAACTGGGGAAACAGCATTTGTATATTTTTAGATATAAATGAAACTTAAGATATATCATTGTTCAAATAATGGCCCGGTATTAAACTGTTTTTAACAAAAATTAACATACGCAACAACAAAAAGAATAATTAAAAATTAGATTTAATGAATTAAATCTCAGTTTTTGATAATAAAATGTAAATCGTTTAGCTTTTAAAATTATAAATATTTTGAATTAAAGTTTACAAAGCTACATCAAACATTCTTAGTTTATGCACATGAAATTAAAATTTTTGACTTAATGAAATCTTCATTTCATATAATAATATGCTAAAAGCAGCTAGAAGCAGAACATACCAGACCGCATACCTTTTAAATTGGAATCCATATTTAATAACCTTTCTGACAATGTTAATAGTTAAGTGCTAACATATGTTTCTTGTAATAAACTAGAGTTAATCGCTAAACGTGTAGACGCACTAATTAAATAAAAGGCATATTTATTCATAAAGCCTTTCAGTTCTTAATAAATTAGGAATGCTCTTTAGCATTTCGATTGCGAAATATGTTCGAATTTTATTTTTAATTGTATCATAGCTAAATTCTACTTTACTTAAAAAAATAAAATTTTCTTTAAAATGATGGAAACAAAATTCAATAGCTTCTATCGAGCTTTTTAGAGTTGGATTTCAATTAAAAAATTAATTTCAGCAAAGCAAAAAACTTTATTTTTGAGAAACATATTGAACACGGACTTTTTTCTGTCTTTTTTTCCCAGCTTTATAAATTATTGCTTTTTCCTATAGAATAGATTGTATTAAAAAATTAATTTTTATTAAAAAAATCTACTTATATTAACTTTATATTACGTGTTCATACATGTTCCCATACTTACATTTTAATTAAAAAATAATTTAAATGATTTATTTATTTAAAGTTTTTATTTAATACTTGAGATTTTTTAACGAGGGAACAGTTAAATATAGTTTTCAAGGACACACTTTTATTAGTGAACTGAAAAGTAGATTTTTTAAAAAAATTTATTATTTCCTCCATTTTGGACTTTAATTTAAAATTTATTATTATAAAAATTTTAGAATGTTGAAATGAGTTTTTTCTCATTTTGGCACTAGATGGCGCCCTTCGAAATGAACCAAAATTTATTATATTAGAAGATTAACTGATATTTAAGTTCTGAAAATATTAAAAATGTATCTCCATCTCGAAAACATAGGCTTATAAAACGTTAAACTTCTGAAAGCTATGGATCGATATCAAAATTAATCTATAAAAGCATGAAACAAATAAATAAAAATGAAACTTCTATACAAAACCAATGCTTATTCTTTCAGAAAATTTAGGTGACAAAATATTATTGGAGATTATAAATTGTATTTCAAAAATTCAGCTTATATTATTTAGTTTTGAATTGATTTAATAGATGTCTAGACTGAAAATTTGTAAATTAAAGCTAGTAGCAATATGGATATCTATTTTTGCGTCTTTAGAAGGTTATCAAAAGAGAATATGTTTAAAGAGTCATTGCTGTCTGATAATATCGAAAAATAATTTTGAAGAAAATCAAAATTTGGCCCATCATTTTGGTGATTACGAAGCTAATATTTAGCATTCTTCAAAGTATCATGTATGCATTCTTCTAGTAGAATCTTGTCTCATGCTCTGTATAAGATGATGAAAATTTACCTTAAAATAATACAAGTTATATCAAACTTGAATAACCACACATTGACTACTCCGACCTTCTGAAGCACACGGATAAAACCTGAATGACTGGACTGCCATGACAGCATAGGCGGGATCTAGGGCCATCCGTAGTCACGGCATAACCCTTCCCTTGGAAAGCATTTCTCGTCGTCGGTAGGAGTTAATCGACAATTGA
Source organism: Argiope aurantia (assembly GCA_026543865.1). Classification (NCBI taxonomy): domain Eukaryota; kingdom Metazoa; phylum Arthropoda; class Arachnida; order Araneae; family Araneidae; genus Argiope; species Argiope aurantia. The sequence continues at coordinate 24,329 of JAPMOR010053779.1, forward strand.
CCATTTCTTTTCCCACTTGGGTGGAGAAAACCAACCACCATGTTGGTAGCTTCTTATCTTTATATTTGAGATACACCTCTGGTGGGGCATCAAACTTGAATTAAAAAAAAACTAATCAATAACATCAAAGAAATATAGAGAATGAAAACACTCTAATATAAAATTTTAACAGGCAATTGGTAACACACGATAGCACATAATTTGCTAAAAGTTGAAAAGAGAAAAATCAAATGAAAAGAAGAAGTAAAATTATTTGGTTTCATTCCAAAAGTGTTTTCGATAGAAATTTTTAGTGAACTTCGTATACGTAATCACTTTAAAAATTATAAATGCCATCTTCTATAATGCGTATAGTATACCATAATAATGATACACATATGTTATATGTATGATACATATATGTTATTTATGTATCATGACACATTACGTATATGACACTAAAGGATTGTAAATCCTTGCCAAATTCTTCTTCATTAATATCACCATCACATTCTTCACTAATATCAATGCCCTAAACAGCCGTGCAAGAAATGAATCTTTAAGATCTCTTTACAATCAAGGTCTTTAAGATTATTCTGAATTCTGTTTATTAGTCCTACATAAATATCAATCTTATTAACTTCTTGGTAACAAGACAAATAATATCCACTCTTTTTTTGTCCCGTTTCATTCATAGAATCCATGGAATGAGAATAATTTTTAGCTGTCTGATTTGAACATTATTAAACATTTCAGTTTTCAATTTTTTAAATCTAAAACTAAACATTTTCATCCTAAATACTGTTTCATTAATACTTTATAATTAATACAGGGTGTCTCAAAAACCTTGACCGCGGCTTTTATTCCTTAAATATTGATTATAGACATATACTGTAAATTACAAAGTTGCATAAAAAAAGGTGTAAAATGTTATGAAATCGATTAAAATTTTCAAGAGACTAAACTTAAAAAAATGCAGAATTTAAATTTTTATACTGACCCCGTACAAAAAACTGCCAGTGAGTAAAATGCATCCCATCCTCTAATAAGGTTATGTACATAATTTCAGCAATTTATCACAAAAAGTTTCAAAGATATGAAATTATATAAATGCTGACTTAAACCACTTTTCGATGCCTCGATATGAGTTCGCAAAGAGAAAAAAATCATGTCGGATGTTTGTGTTTTAGGGGTCGTACACAAATTAACAAAGAAAGTAATGATTGAATAAATAAATAATAATTTTTGTATTTAGTGGTCCAAAAGTATTAAAAATTTGTAGAAATAATAACTTAACGGAAAGATTACATAACTTAAAGGGAAGATTACATAACTTGAATGAAAGATTACTTAAAGGAAAGATTACATAAGTTTTTTACAAGTTTATTGACTGTGCTATTTTTAAGTTATATTCTGTAATTCATGATATAAAATTTTAAAGTATTTTTCAGGAAGCATAGATTTTAAAATTTGTATTTTAAACTAAAGATATGAAGGATATTTTATTTCCTTATGATGCATTCCTGCGTCACGTCATCTGCACTGAAGCTGTAAACATTTGCATTTTAATTTGGGATCGACCCTTTACCAACTTTGTTTTAACATATCTTTAAGAGTTTTCATGATAAAATTCTGAAATTTTGTACATGACCTTATTAAAGGATGGGAAACATTTTATTCACTGGGAATTTTTGTACGGGGTCCGTATAAAAATTTAAATTATATATTTTTTAAAGTTTTGTCCCTTGAAAATTTTAATCGATTTCATAATATTTTGCACCTCTTTTTACACAACTTTGTAATTTACAGTATATGTATATGATCAATATTTAAGGAATAAAAGCCGCAGTCAAGGTTTTTTTAGACACCCTGTATTAGCAGAAGCAAGAGATTCCGTCTTGTGCGACTATGGGCCAAGGAATAGTATTTTTTTCTCCAACAGCCACGATCTTTTTCTCTCCCATAGGCCGCTTTTTTCTATTCGAGTGGCATTGTTTGGCTACCATTCTACGGATATTAGTTCCAAGAATATTACGAATTCATCTTTGTTTATCAGAAAAAGTTAATCATTTTTTACCAGATTTCCAGCTGATGTTCATGAAATTTAATTTACTTCATGGACAAAATTTGGATTTTTTTATATCATATTCTTCCATTTTATGGATATTAACTCGTGTTTGTTGTCATTTACAATACAAATTTCATACTCTACTTAGAGCTGTCAATAAAATTTCATAATAAATAATGTCATGGTCAGGATGGTGCTTCAGCATACATTGGGTCTTGTTGATCTGTTATAACTCTAGCATATATCAATAAATAAAGATTTTTATAGTTAGCTAATAAAAGAAAATAATATTAAATAGATATACAAGAAGGAATGAAAAAAATCATGGGAATCAATCTATTATTTTATCATTGTTGTTCAGTATTCAGTAGTATTATAAAATATTTCCCAATTTATATATATTAAATCTCAAAAGGTAGAGTTGATGGAGCAAAAATAATTTCCATATTTGAAATCAGTAGGGAAAATATAGTCAAAATGAGCTAAAATATTTACAGCACAATTTTTTTTTTTTTGTATTTTCCAGGACAATAAATCTTGACAGGAAATCAAGTGTGCAAATGAAAAGGTCTAATAACACAATGGAACTTGCTTAGCTGGAACTTTTAAATTCGAAATTATTCTAGTTATTTGAATTTCCTATTAATATAATACTAAAACACCTTCAAAGAAATTAGAAGTAATTTTTAAAAATTCTTTCTAATTTTTGAATCTTTTATCTGTAACTTGTAATTGTGATCATTAAAGATTACTAAATGACTTTCTGAGATTTTCTAAAGATGTTTTAAATTAAAAACAAACCTCTTTTAACATTTTTAATTTAAAAAATTCTCTTTTTGTTCTCATTTTTAGACTCAAATTCCTTAATTCGAATTTCTACTTTGATCCCATTTACTTCTAACTCGGTAAGTTCTGTTTTAATAAATTAACAAGTAAAGATAAAAGGATTTCAGATGGAAAACATTTTACATGGAATACATGCTTATCTTCTGAAGAAACATTAAACTACACCTTATTTTAAAGTGCGATTTTTTTGAGTCAAACCTTAATACATAGTATTAAAGATCCTCCTTTACGAGGTCACTAATTCAAATAAAGCGCGTTTTAATGGAACTCTGAACACGTAAAAGCAATTGTTAACGTTCCCAAACTCTTTCTTAAGGCAAATGATTTGAAGCACGGGAAAAAAGAAAATACAAATAATAAATAAATAATAATCTCCAAAGATTTCCTTCCCGAGGGAAATGAGTACAATGCATTTTACAAGCGTAGTGCCACGCAAAGCTTTTAAATTTAGTGCGAAAATAGAATGAATGCTATCGTAGATTAAAAAAAAGAAAACATAAGGAATTTCTGTTAGTCGTTAATGTGTTTTGTAATTAAAGATCAATAAATCGGTTGCAAAGTAAGGAGCTTGGTTCTATGGAAATTGTCATTTCTATCGATCCATTAAATCAGAAAAGGTTTAGGGTAATAATCACGCAATAACAGAAATGTAGTTAAGAACTGAAAAAAAATTTCACTCTTTGATATGGCTTTTGAATTATGGTAAAAAGAAAATTGTAGAGGTTACATAACTCTAGTACCTTCTCTTTTGATACAACAGATGGCGTTACCTTATTAACATCAAGATATATTTCCCATGTTCCTTCTTGGGGATCATTATTAGATTATCTTCCAAGTGAATGTCGAATTTTTTCGTGTCTGAACTAGAATATTCGTCAAAATCTCTATTTTGAAATTTTCACGATTACAGTATTTTTTATTGGTATACTTTGTATTCGAGAAAGTAAAAAGAATTGCTGGAATTTGGAAATTTCGCTTTTGGTTAGGTGATGATATTTTGAAAGTTGTACAAGGCTTATTAGAGCATCTAGGATATGACAGAAACAACAATTGTGGTTATTCTATTTTCTGGACATTCAAGGAAAAAAAAGGAGCAAAAGGAATTTGGCTTTCACCATTTATGAACTCTGCCATTCTTTTCTATTAAAAAATGATCTAAAATCACATTTAGAATATGGCTTTGTTCTATCGTCAATTTTATGGCAATTTAGCCAATCTTACGATGGTAGCATTTCTGGAATGCTTAATTTTATAAGAGTGCAATTAAAATTTCTAAATATAGTGCAGTTAGTGCATGTGCACTTTCCATCTGAGCTATGCCAAATCTTATTCGTAGTTATATATAAAAATCAAATATAAACCGTTGGTCATGCTATGCTTCAACTCAATGACATTTTCAGAAATGATGTATCCATCTAAATAAAGTGTTAGTTTATTATTTTAAGAAATAAGGGGAAAAGATCACATATCTTTATTGCTAATTTTATTAAAATTGTCTTAATTTTTTGTATTGATAATTTTTTAATTTGTATGATTCTTTTTTTGTTATCAAAACCAAAAAGATATTATTTGTTCCACAAAAAGCGCTGTTCAAATACAGAAATAAATATTAAAATTCAAAGGATGCGCTATAAATATTTAAAGTTAAATATTTTTTTAAAAAAACTATGGATTATTATAAAACAGAAAATATCCTAAGCATAGAAAATACGCTGGTTTAGGTATGCGTACATGTACAAAGGAGCTTACTTTTTTTTCCCTCTAAGGTGCTTAAAAAGTGCTTAAAATTACTTAATTTTCGCTGCAATATTTCACTACTCACCTTGTTTTATCTGAAAATATAAAATTGAGTCGTTTCAGCCATGCGATTGGTAATTTAAAATATCTGACATAACAAGAATTTATAATGTCAAATTTGTGATTCATGGCTTTCCTTTAAATGTTGTCACACACGCAGCTTTCATATAAAATGATTCAAATGATCATGTTAACGAATAGCAGATGTTTTCAGTACCTCTGAGGTTATTTTGTTAAAAAAATGACGAATTCTCAAAGTCCCCCCCCCCCCCCCCCCCGAAGAAATTGATTTAATCTTCAGAATGAATTTAAAGAAAACGATAAATTCCATGTCATGTTTGCAAAAATCTTTAAGAGCTGAACCAAACGATTCTTTACTTCCAAGGACAATGCTCTCGAATAAAATTTTCAAGAACAGTATACAGCCCCTCCCCCTACTCCTTTTACGAGTTCATTAACTCAAATAAAATGCGATTTAACGGAGCTCCGAAACCATAAATGCAATTGCTAAACTACCTAAGTTCCAACCGAACTAATTGATTCAAAGCATCGCCTGATTTTTTTTTTTGAAGATTTCCTTCGGGTAAAATTGTGACGATGCCATTCAAGCCCTCATCGTCTGCTTTAATTTTAGAGACAAAACGGCAATGGATGCGATCATAGAAAATGAAAAAAAAAAAGAAAAAAAAAGAAACCCAGGTAACTTCCGTTAGGGCTTAATGTTATTTGCAATTAGTTACTTGCTTAAAAGTCGTTATTTGCAAGAAAAGTAGTCGGGAATTGATGCTATATAGATTATTATTTTGCATCTATTCTTTAAAATAAGAATGATTAACTGATAATCGTTAGGATAAAATTTTGGCTAGTATTTATTGTTTTAAATTCACTAATTGTTTTTGTTTTGAGAGATAAAGTTGAATGCATATATTGCTTATTACTTTAAATATTAAAAAAAATTAATGATTTTTTTGTTGAAATACTAAGGAAATCTAGTAGTTTTATCATATGAGAACATGATGTTGTTTTAGTTTGAGGATTTTGAAGCCATAAAATTCTCGGGTAGAATGATGACAATTTATCGCGTTTGAGGCATCCATTTTTCGCTTTTAGGGTTATTAGAAAATAATAAAGAAGGTTGTCTCATTTGAAGACTTATAGCCAACAAAAAATTGCAACTTGGCGTGGATGACCGCCATATATCCGGTTCTCTTGTATGGTCAGTAAAGAGCAGTGTCGTAAGAAGGTCTTTCGAAGAAGCACAGGGAAGAAAATAGATATATATATATATATATATATATATAAATATATATAGCAAAAGAAGTTTTGCAGCTCGAACGATTTTAAGATGTTAAAAAGAAAGAAAAAGGAGAGGGGGGGGCGTCGTTTCCTAAATATGGAAACATGGGTAATCTGATAGTCACGTGATTGTTTCAAACCGGTTTGAACTGAGTCTTCACGAAAAATATTTTGGCTTGGAGAAAAAAAAATGTAGAACTTGATTGATTTTAAGATGGTCAAAAACCATCGCTTTTCTAAATGTTGGTGATTGCGAAATATGAGTCATGTGAGAATATGATGTTTATCTGTCTGATTGATGCTACGTGACTAAAAAATAATAATGTTCTCACATGATAACTTGAATGTATTGGCAGTGTTATTTATCCATTTGCTTTCATTTTTGTTTCAGATATATTTGATAAGAGTTTGTAGGTAATTTATGTGGAGTGCGACAAGATCTAATAAACAATTAGATCAAGATCAAACGGAGTGCGATCGGGAGCTAAGACAAGATCTATAAAATTAATTGTGAATGACTTTAGAAATGACTCCAATGACTTTAGAAATGGCTAAGAAGTTTAAATGACTTCATTTGTTGAAGATTTATTATATAGCATGAAGCAGTTAGATTTATTATATAGCGTGAAGCTAAGTTTATGAATATATATCCATTACTTGCCTTAATTAAAGGAAAGTCCATGAAATAGAAATTGGTACCAATTTGTATAATTGCACTCCTCTATAAATTAATCTCAAGAAACAGATACAGTTCGGGTCATTTCAGTAGATTCTTCTCTAAAACCACATTAAACGAACTTTTATTCCAAAATGCAATGCTCTCAGGTTGAGTTCTAATGCACAGTTCTCAGTTTTCTCTTTTATGAGCTCAATAACTGAAATAAAGCTCGAGTTAATGGATCTCTGAGCTCATAAAGGCAATTGTTAACCTACCTGAGTTCTATCTGCACTAACTAATTCGAAGCACAGGCAGTTTCTTTAAAGATTTCCCTCGGGGTGGTGGGGTGGTGTATGGGAACGATACGTTTTAGAAAGGTAATGCCATCAAGAGTCCCATTTTCCGCCTGGTTTAATTTTAGAACCGAAAGGGAAAAGATGCGATCATAGAAAAAAAATATAAAAAAGAAACCCGAACAATTTCCGTTAGCGGTTAATGTTCTTCGCAATTAGTGCTCCAGGGCAGTTATTTGCAAAGTTTATAGTTTGGCGTTGTTGTTATCAGAATTATTATTTCATATCCATCTGTTAAGTCAAGAATGATTTACAATAATGATTGTACCACGGAGAGAATGCAGTGGAGATGAGAGAAAGTTTCTCTTCTCTTTTTAGACCGTTCTGGAACTATGGTAAAAAGAAAATTGTCGCTGGTAAATTAATTGTTCCAAAAAATATTGAATCTCTTAATTTTTAAAGCGACATGTTTATTATTTGGTTGATAATTGGTAATTTGAATGCATGTGTCGTATAAACTTTATAAATCGCAATGACATTTATTTTTGATTGAGAAATTTTAAGGCATTATTTGTACTAAGCTACTATTATTTGTATAGTTTAAGTTAAACCTTTTTCTGTTTTGGTGCTCTACAGGGTACGGTTTTTTTTGGACAAATTTGGAGCAGATGTAATTTAAAAAAATAAAAAAATGTGCACTTTGCAATGATTTTTTATGAAATTTTAATTGAATGATTGATTAAAATTAAGCGAGACTTTGATACTTTTTCATTTTAACTTCAAAGTATCGAAAATATAATATTCATGCTTTTGATGAATCTCCATGTTTCCAATCTCTCCGAGTTCGAAAAATATAATTTTGGCTTTATATCTGTCTATCTGTGAACGTGATAACTCAAAAATGCTTTGATCCAAATGGATGAAATTTGGTATAAGAACTTAAAACCCAATTTATAGATTTTTTGCAAATTGTAAACGAAATCTATTCACAGGAAGTAAATATATTTGGTGAAATATGTTTGGCGTAAAGAGTTAGACAGATAAAACTTGTTACAATGTTTAGCATCTAAAATATAGATTTTATCAAGCTTTTAACTAATTTATCCAGGATATGACCATTTTCAGGTCTGTATTTTTGGCATGTATGTAAACAAAATGACTCATAACCGCAGTGACTCTGATGAATGCAATATAATATGTGATTTTGTGACTAAATATGGAGTTATGAGTCAAGTTTTGGTTTCATTGATCTCAAAATAGACATCTAAAATGCATATTCGCGCGATAGATTCAGTAAAAGTGCTTAAATCACGTCGAAAAATTTATATTTCTTAACAAGTTATTCACAAGACATTCACAATCTTACTCAAGGTTCCTAATTTTATTCTTCTGGGGGGAGAAAAGTAAGACCTCTTCTTGAGAGTGAGAACGTTTCGGGGAAAATATTCCAGCAGCTCATCCTTATACTTTTTTACTGTCTCGTATACGTAGTATAGAGAAAGTATAGAAATCGTCAAAAAATTCGATATTTTGAGGAATCTCCACATTTTAGACCTTCCTGAGTTCGAAATACATTAAAAAATGTTTGTCTGTCTATTGCAAAGATAGCTCAGAATGCTTTGACCTAGACGAATGAAATTTGGTATATGATCTTTGTACTAAATTAGTAGACTCCATGAAATTTTCATCAAAATCCGCTCAGAGGAAGTCTGTCCGGCTGTTAGAATATAAGTTAACATGATAATTACAAAATCCACAGAGCTAGATAGATAAAATTCTATATAGAGAATTAACATCTATAGTCTAGAGACCTATCAAGCTTTGTGCCAAATTCAGTAAAGGATTATCCGTCTGTCGTTCTGTTCTTTTAGAAACATGTAAAAGCGATAACTCGAAGACGCAATGATTTAAATACATTAGATTTTGTACCTGATTTTATGTCTACAAATGTAGTTAAGTGGCAAATTTCTATTTCAATCTTTTGAAAAAATGCATCTTAAACCCACATTCAATTTTCGGATACTATTAACTGCATGCCAGGGATTAACCGCCAAATAACTAGCATAGGTTGGCACGATAGATTCTGTAAAATACTAAATTCGTTTCCAAAGTTAATATTTCGTAATTGTTGTTCGGCAATGCTATGTAAGGCGTTGTTTTCTGAGATGATATCCTTATTAAAGAGAGAAAGTTTTGAAGAGACCACTCCCGATGATTATAAACATGATTGTAGTTAGGAAGAAAGTTATTATATTCGTTAATGTTTATTCAATTTTTAGGTGAGATGACAAGGGATATATACGGCACAATGAACAGAATTGTCTGAGATTTCTAAAACAGTATGAATTACAAATTTATGAAAATATGAAGTTTAAAAATAGTTATTTGCAAACTCCATAAAAACCAAATTCATTATAAAGGGTTTAATAGCAATTATTGGTAGCCAATAAACCTGGTAAACCTGCTGGTCGCCAAAGGTAACTAATTATCTATAATCAAGGATAGGTCAGTTGCAATAAACTCCTTTAATCGGACTACGGATTTTAAATTCGCTGAAATATGGATTTAAGCATGATTATTTATAGGATTTTGACTTGAGAATTACTTATAGGATTATTTTCAGATTTTGGTTTTGAGAAATTGAACGTATACTTAAATTTCTTAATATAAAGATAGGTTTGAACACTTTTAAGAAAATAATTCTTCTCCCATAAAAATTTCCTAATTTATGAAGTTTACTTAATAATTCATTTATTTTAATAATTATCTTTCTTTTACATATTGATGACATTTTTAAAAATAATTTCCCTTGTGAATTCAATATACGGCTGTGTATACTTTTACTAAAAATAATTTTGTTAAAAAATATTGTTTCCCATATTAAATTTATTACAATAAAGACATCTTGAATAAAAAAGATTAATAAAGATTAAAAGATTAATTCTGAAGTATATTTTCAATAATGCAGGAGAATGCAATAATTAAATAAAATACTAATACTTGACACTTATAAAATAATGTAACTAAATTCATGCTTTTATAAACAGCTTTAGTTATAATACCTGAAAATTTGATTCTTAAGTAAATACGAACTGAAATTATGCACAATCTCAAAAAAATTGATAATGAATATATTGAACTTTTACGTTTTTGAATACTTTCTACTACTGAAGATAATTTAACACTGCTTATTTACCCTAAAAATCTGTTTACAACCTTGAATTATATCGACAAACAATGATAGGTTTATTTTTGATTAAAATATTTATATTTTTCCGAATCTATAATATTGCTTTCCCGTGAAGTTTAATCTTACTGTAAGGAAGAGCGTTTTATTGATAAACCACACGGATGCTGAATGGATGCCGGGATAATGACGCCAGGCCTTGGCGATAAACTTGGCAACCATTTTTAATGACGAATTTAGCGATTTTGTTTAGAAAGCTGGATATTCCCAAATATGCACGAATTTTGACGACATCTACAGTAAAATTCACAATACGATTTCCTCCTTGAAGTTTCGATACCCAATTGTGGGAACAATAAAAATGAAGGCGTACACACGAGAGGAGCTATTGTGCGAATCCTTTCTGTAGAGTGTTGACTTCCATAGGATTCTCTTGAAGTGATATTTGCTATTATGGTCGTTTAATTGCGATTTGCAGTTGAACTGTATTTGGAAGTGTTTCTTTGTGCGCGTTTAGCTTGTGTTTTGCTGCTTGTGTTTGAGAGCTTTCTAATTGCATTACTATCATTCAATGCTTTCTATCATCGAATAATATTTTATAAAAATTTTAATTTATTTTTAGTAATAAACTATGAATGCAGAAGGTGACGAAAGGACCGTTTATTCCCAAGAATGTAAAATATAGATTTGCTGTTCAACATTATTTTATAAGCATAAGTAGATTTTAATCAGAATTGGGCTGTATAGTGTTTTCGATTTGTAAAATCCGAATAAATACGTTTTAATTGAAAAATGAATTTAATGGAATAAAACACCTTTAAAACAATTCATACAATTGCCTTTGATATGATATAAAAGTAATCTTTACTACGTAGTCCAATGTTCTTGATACAAACCTTAATGCACAACACCCAGTTTTCCTTTTTATGAGGTCACTAACTCTAATACGGAGAAAGTTAATGGATCTCTGAACTCGTAAACGCAATTGTTAAGTTCTCTGAGCTCTAACCGAGCTAACTTCTTCGAAGCTGGGCGATTTCTTTAAATTTTCCCCAGAGGGGTAACTATACATTACAGAAATAGTGTCATCAAAAAGCAATGTTCCAGCCCGTTTTAATTTTAGAACTTAAACGGGAAAGAGCGCAATTATTGAAAAAAAAAAAAAAAAAAGGAAAAAAGAAAGTTTCCGCTGGCGGTTAATGCATTTCTTAATTAGCACCCCAAGGTAATTATTTCCAAGATATAATGTTTATAACTGATGCTTTTGGAAATATTTTGCATCGATCCGTTAAGTCAAGTATGATTCACTGTAATCATTGTATTGAAGATAAAATATTGAAAACGTGCAATGAAACTGTTTTAACATTATTTTCGAATCCTGGCGAAAAGAAAATTGGGTTAATAAATGATCTGTTCTTTGCCGTCCTAGTGATACTCAGGAAGTCGGATTTTAAATAAATTTAAATTATATTTGTAGTTACTGATGATAAGAATATTTTTATATAAAGATTCATTTTTCTAATACACTAGTTCATCAAATAAATTTTTTAAACTGTTCATTTGTGTTCTTAACATCTTCAATTGCTCTTTCCAATAATTCTTTTTTCTTCTAGTCTCTGATAATTAATTTTCAAACTGTTCCTTTGCGTTCTAGACATCTTCAATTACGCTTTCCAATAATTCTTTTTTCTTCTAGTCTC
>JAPMOR010053779.1:36162-100472 GCA_026543865.1 Argiope aurantia
AACATCTTCAATTACGCTTTCCAATAATTCTTTTTTCTTCTAGTCTCATCTAATTAATTTTAAAACTGTTCATTTGCGTTCTCAACATCTTCAATTACGCTTTCCAGTAATTCTTTTTTCTTCTAGTCTCTGCTAATTAATTTTTAAACTGTTCATTTGAGTTCTCAATATCTTCAATTTTGTTTTCCAATAACTTTTTCTTCCAATTATTTTTTTAATAAAAAAGGCGAATAATATTAATAATCTTAGCTTTAATAAAGAATAATAATACAATTAAATTTTTTAAAAAAATTAATTAATTTAAAATTAGCAAAGCTTTTGCATTTTTTCGAAGATATCTCTTGAAAATGTTATTTCATAAAACTGATTATTGCACCATTTTTTTAAATTAAAAAATATGTTTTAATGATGTCAAATTATTTGCCGTGTAATATTCCCTGAATTTAGAATATTTTCTAAAATATTTTTGTATAATTTTCAAGAATATATTTTATTACTACATTAAAAATTTTAAATCATTTTTATTGTTTTCTCGAATATTTCATTGCGTAATTTTCTTTAATTGTTGAAAAGTAAGGAAGAAAGATAATACAAATTATCTTCGCAATTTGATAGAAGTTTTTATTGAGTCTTAACTTAGAATTGGGATTTTCATTTTCACTTTTATTTCGTAACATGTTCATATTTAAATTTTATGTGAAGTAATTGGTACTTTTACGTTAACCGGGCACAAATATCGCCAATTATGAACCAAACGCGAGCCAAGTCGCCACTTTTTTTTATGGCGGGCGCAAATGTCGCCAATTTTGAACCGTAAGAAATTTGGAGGAATTCTACATTATTTGGCGATTTTCTGCTTGCACCCTGCTAATGGAAAAGTACCAAGTAATTTGTTGTAGATTGATTCCATTACAACCATCTTTTTTTTAAGTCCATTGTATAATAAGGTAAATATTTAAATACATTCATTCCATACCATTAGTTTAACAGTACAAAAAGCCAGCAAATAAGCTGGTTGCCAAATGCTCCTTGTTTTATAAAATTAACTTGAAAAATCTCTTCAAATTAAAAAGAAGCTTATTAGTTTAGTAATTTTTATGTTTGTTTCGAAAATCCTTTAAATTAGTCTGCTTTTATGGTAAATTATATATTATTAAATTTATAATAATTCGAACAAATAATAATACTATTATTATTATTATTTATTATTCGGAATGCATTTATGGCAAATAGTTCAATCCATATCCCGACTAAACCTAATTGATAAACACATGCATACATTTCTCTAATAACACAAAGTGACTCTATATCTGAAATTTACAGCTGCTTCGAAGAATTCCGTACAGCTAAGCTGATAAAGTGACGTTATATCTGACATTTGCAGCTGGTAATTCTGTAGAGCTAAGCTGCAACAGAATCTCTTCATTTACGTAGGACATATCTCTGATAATTATTTAATCGGATTATATGTGCTATGGATCACAAACTTCTGGAAAATTTGATTTAAGCAGGGATTCGTGTCAGATTTATCAATCAAAGTGTCTTTGCAATAGTATAAAATTTTAGATGAAATGAAGAATCTGAATGCTTGTTTGGAAAATCCAATATATACACAAACGTTGTCAATTAAAAAAAATTTGCAGATGTTATTCATTTTATTTGATATTTTGATTTTTAACCTTATATTCTATTTTACAATGACGGATTTAGACATTTTGCTGTTCTTGATATTATAAGGCCCTTTGATTAATCAGCTGGTAAATTTTAATGTCACATTTTATCCCATTTTACACTTAATCAATATATTAATGATTTATTTTAAATGAATTACTCATTTTAGGAATTTATATCTGTTATGAAAATATATATGTTTTTGTTTGTTTATTTGTTATGAATTATAATTGCATGAATCTCATAAAATGAAGTAAGCAGATGGTCGTTGTTTATAAAAAGGGCAATAACTAAATAAATATACTGATAGAAACTTGACCATTTATACTTGACAAAATGCTAATAAGTTTTTAAATATTTTTATAATTCTCGGAATTTTAATTATTTTACGAATTTATTTATTTGGCAAATGCTTACAATATTGGATCGATCAATCTGTGACCCCTTCTTATTCCAGCGACTTTGGGTACTGGAATAAGAATTATTTTGCTTAACTGGATGATCACCACTGCTGTTGTTTCATCTAATAATTGATTTTCCATACGAATAAGTTTTTGTCTACTTTGTTCCGAAAGAAATGACTTTTGAATTTAATTTTATAAATCTATCAAATAAGACTAATATAATGTGGAAAAGCTATAATTTAAATATTCTTTCAATGAAATTTTATTTTGAAGATACGAGATATATCCACAAAGTAAGTTCCGTTTCTATTTCTATCAGCGGCATCGCTGCAAACACAGTTCCGAGCAGGCGCGGCAGTTACTCTGACTCAAGGAGAAGAAACGTACGCCATTTTCAGATTGCTGCTGCCGACATGTTCTTTGTAGTGCTTCTTTATAATGTCAGCCTTAATTGAAAATGCCGCCGCTTGTGAAATCAGATCTGTGATTCGTTTTCTAAATGCAAAGAAAGTTAGGCCAAGTAAAATTTATCGGCAAGTGATTCAATGGTTAGAAGATGGGTCAGACAGTTCAATGAAGGACATGATCAAGTGCACGATGAAGAATGAAGTGGACGCCCGTCTTTGGTTAGTGATGAACTGGTTCACGCAATTGAAGAGAAGCTTCAGCAAAACCGTAAGTTTACAATTAGTGCTCTTGCTATGGAATTTTCGCAAATCTCACGATCACTAATTCATGAAATTGTTACTGAAAAACTGAAATTTCGAAAACTTTGCTCACGTTGGGTACCCAAAATTCGAACTGTTAATGTTGATTTTGGAAAAATTTTTAAGGATGCAAAGGCTTATAAAAGTGATCGAAAGATGAAGAAATTGTGTCGAGATGAAAACACTCAGTTGTATTATTGCAACTCATTAATACTCATCATAGTATTGTAAAAAAAACTTCTTTAGTAATTCGATTTTTATAAATTCTTGTCATCTTTTAAAAATCGTCCATTTATCTTAAAAAAATCATTGGAAAAAAAAACCACCTCCAGAGAAGAATCAGCAAAAATTGCGAATTTTCCTATGATAAGTTTGATAAGTAATAAATAGTTTATTAATTCATGGTAGTATTCCTTTTCTTGTATGGACTGCGGTGCCCTGATGGTAAGGTATCGGCTGCGGAACCTGAGGTTTTCAGGTTCGAGACCTGATTCCACCGAAGAACGGCCATGTAAGCGGGTCTGGTGCACTTAAATCCGGCGGGACCTAACGCCCTCCCACTGGTGTGGTGTGGATGTTTGGAGAGGGGTGCCAGCTCAGGTGTCGTACTTTTCATCTGAGCATTGTTCAGAATTTTGAGGTTTGTCCCAAAATAGCTGTAGTGTTGCTTTAGAACGGGACATTAATATAAACAAACTCCTCTTTTTATATAATTTTAGAAAGACAGTTTTGCAATCATTAGCGAAAAAAAAATGATGCCATGATTTAGAATTTAGCTGTTAAGAGAATATTCGGTTAGCTGACGCGGTTTCCGTTCCAATAAATCCGTACTATCGAATTAGTTAGTCGACCGTATAACATTGATGTTCCGTTTTGAAGACTGATTGATTGTGCCGTTAATTCCTTTCTGAACTTCCATGAAGCTCCAGCAGAAAGATGTTTAAGTTCGAATTTCCGAAAGTAGAATATACCCATTCATATAGCGGTTCCTCCATGTAATTAAGTTTCGAACTTTCGACCCTCCTGTCCCAAACTCGTGAGGACACCACGCCCTTTCCAAGCGCGCCGCATTTTTGATTTATTTACAAAATAATAATGAAAGTAGATAATTATTTTCATATATAAATCCGAATTTAATTTATCCAACTAATTATAAACTTCAACAAACAATTTAATCCCAGATCATAATATTCTTATCGTCTTGAAATAGATTTAAGATTTAATAAAATAATAATTTGCCTAATTAAATTATATCTTAAATTAATAAAAATTATTGAATTTAAAGTATTAAAATAAATGGAAGTGAGGTCCAAAAATAGTAATGTGGACTCATCTATTTTTATTAGCAGTGACCGATTCTCGTGTTGCCCTATCATCTCGCCAGAATTTAAAAAAAAATATTCTAACTAACCCGTTTGTAATAGAATAGATTTTTTTTACAACTTTCAGAAAGTATCAAATTACATCAACGTACTTGTTATTTTTTCGTTTGTTGAACAATAACATTAATGTAATATTAAGTACTCCGTAAGAATAATAATTACCTTTATCTAAATGTTCGATTTTATGCATCATTCAAATAACATCCAAACAAATTCTATGGGAAAAAATACTTTATTCTTAATCTTATACTTCTATGTTATTAGATTTCTTAAGAAAAAAATCTTTCTACCTACATCTTTATATAAAACTACCTGGTTCAATTCGAAGTCTAATAGATATTGGATAAGTAAACGTTTCATTTCTAAGAAGATAAAAAGAAGATACGTATATGGAATATGATGGATATAATGCTGCCTTAAATCCAATTATACCTGAGCAAACATGAGACGAACACTTCCGGGTTTCGATTACTTTTTCCAGGCACTTCGTTTCCGCTAGAGCGAGGGAAGAAAAATCTTATTTGAAGAGTCTATCTGATGCTGAAATACCGTCTCATATAGTAATTGATATCTCTTTTTTGTAAAAATTTATTTGCATCTGTATTAAAAGTAATGGATTATTTTGGATGATACCAGTATTTGAAGGGAAAAAATAGTGATATTTAATACATTTTCAGCTGCATAGAGTACTAGGTAATTATAAAAAAATTATCGAACTTTGAAATGATATAACTTATTAAAAATACTAATTAAACCGAGTATATTAAATTCCAGCATATTTTGCAGTCCTGTGAACATGACAAAATTTAACAACATTTAACATGATTTAAGAATAAGTTTTTTGTGTGTTAAATTTGGATTTTTTTAGCGATATTTTATCAAACGTAGTCCTGAAACTATTTTTACTTTCTTGTATAAGTAGTATAGAGTAGGTATTTTAATCGTCAGAAAATTCAAATTAGATATTTTGACGAATCTCCGCGGTTTAGACTACCTGAGATAGAAAAACAAATTTTTGGAAAATATCCGTCTGTCTATCAGTGGCAAAGATAACTCAAAAATGCCCTGAGCTTGACGGATGAAACTTGGTATACAGTTTATAAATCAAATTTGTAGATTTTTATCAATTTTTGAGCAAACTACGTTCAGAAAAAGACTGTCTGTCCGGTTAAGAATGTAATGTTGTAACGATGTAATGAGAATGTAACAATAACTACTAAACGAAGAAAGCTAGATGGATAAAATTCGGTGCACAGGTTTAAAATCTCTAGTCTAGACACATTTCAGATTTGAGTTAAATCCAACTACGGGTTGACTGTCTGTCGGTCTGTATTATTAGATGTAAGTAAACGCGATAATTCAAAAACGCGATGACTTAAAAATACCAAATTTGGTAAGAGAATTTGACTACAAGTGCAGTTTTATGTCAAATTTTTGCTTCCATCGGTTATGAAAAATATATCTGAAACACAAATTCGATTTTTGGATACTATTATCGCATGTCAGAGATTAATCGTCAAAGTCGCCAAGTATCGTACGATAGATTAAGTAAAAATGCTAAATTCATGTCAAAAGTTAAATTTTCGTAACTATCGTTCAGCAATACCATACAAGGTATTTGTGACTAGTGCCATGCAAGGCGTTTTCTGCAATGACAAGTTTATTAGAGAGTATGCGAGAAAGGTTTTGGAAGACCATTCCCCCTGGCTTTCCTTAAATCAAAACTACAACTGCTGATCAACCAAAGTGAACAGCAAAGCGTACTAAGCTAATTTATTTCAAATCATAATAATAAAAAAATCAATCATATTGCATACGACGATTTTTCTATATTGTATAAATTTCATTTAAAAAATAAATGTTAGTCTAAATTTGTGATAAGCCCATCTAATTTGAAAAATAACTACATCTTTGCAAATAATATGTACAGAAACGTAAAAATTAATGTGTGCATGGATGAATTTAAAAGAAAGATTTAAAAATTGAAATATTTACACAATAGAGATTATAAAATTTATTTTGTTTTATAATCAACTTCCAGAAAAGAATATAATTTTCATAAAATCGCTCACATTATTTAATGCAACTTTGTAATTGAAAAGATAAACTTACGCACAATATTTTGGAAAATAAACTTTCTTTCCTGCTTTTTTGGTTGTATCCAGTGTACCAAACAGTTGACAGAAGTCTTTTTATTCCTTCTGGGGGTTTTTAGTAATAAATTTTCGCTAAGAAAATCGAAGACAAAAAACTTCAGTTGAACTGATTCTATCAGTGTTTCTTAACTAAGACATTTCTTATTTATAAATCGCTCTCGGCATAATCCTGGTTTACCCGTTTCTGTTTCTTTCTCGGGCAGTTTGATTTCTTCTTAATAATTCAGGCAGTGAGGTTGAATTTTTTAGCATCTGTACTTTTTTCTTTTTAACCTCTTGAATATCTTCGTTGGTTTTCATTCATTTATTTATTTTGGCTTCTTTAAGGGAGATCTGCAAATATAAAAACGTGACAATGCTTTACAGATTTCCGAGAATAAAAGTAGTTTCTTTTTTGACCAACATAGGCGAATTTATTTATATAAAAGGGTAACCGCAGAGAAAACGTTCTTATAGTGATTAAATACCAGCAGCATTTCAAAGCTATTAATTATCATATGCTGATTAGATAATATTTTGAGTAAAATCATATCTAGACTTTTCAAAAATGCGTAGATAAAGAACAACCAGGAGAAATGATTTCCCCTAAATTTTCTCGCATATTCTCCAATAAATTTTTTGTCCCCTTTCCTCTGCATAAAATTGTGGCCACGAATATCTTGTATGGTATTGGTGAACGATATTTACAGAATATAGATTTTTGGCGTGGATTTAACATTTTTACTGAATATATCGTGGAAATATGCATTTTTGCCACTTTAAGGCCAACAAAATTCAGTACAGAACACAATTATAGTCACGAGATAGAATTCTAAATATTATTGATTGAAGACATTCCATTTATGAGTTATTTCTTTTACATGCATTCAAAAATACAGGCAGACTGACGGTCACCTTTTGAAATATTTGGTTTAAAATTTGATAAGAATCTATATTTTAGATGCTAAACTTGTGTACCAAATTTTACCTGCCAAGCTTTTTGAGTTTTAAAGTTATCGAGCTCATTTGTTATCAAACATCCAGACAAACATACGCCCTGTGAATTGATTGACGTCCTGCGGATTGATACATAGATATAGTTGTAGTCACAAGATAACATGCCGAATTTCATTGATTTATGCCATTACTTTTTTGATTGCATTATTATGTTTACATGCGTGCGAAAGTACAGACCAACAGACAGTCTATCCGTCAACAAGACGAAATCTGCCAATCAGTTTTATGTTTGTTCATACGTGTGCATGGAAACATAAAAACTCAAAAACACAATGAGTTAGATAGTAGACGAAACATATAGATTGATCACTACTAGAATAATAGTTCTTTGTTAAATTTTTTATCAAATTCGTCGGCGATCAATTTTTTGCCAGTCCAGGTGTAAATGAATGCGATAATTCAAAAACGTAATGAGTTAAATAAATAAAATTTGATGTTAAAATTGGAACTCTGTTTTAGAATCAACTCTAAGCATGAGCAGCATGTCGATTTTCGTATATGTGAGTATGATAATTCATAAGAGCAACAATCTAGAAAGATGAAATTTGGAGTGTGGTTTTGACATCAACATGGTGGATCCATTTCAAATTTTGACTCGAAACAGTAAAAAACAGTAAATACATTTTATATTTGTAAACACCATAAAAAGGCATCATATCGCGTGAAAGTAAATAACCCCCCCCCCCATCGTTTTGTAGGCCGGGATAGCCTGGTTGGTAGGGCGTTGGATTCGCGTTTCTTGAGTTGCGAGTTCGAGCCCCGCCGGTCGAAGATTCTCCGTGTATGTGATGGTTGGCACACGTATAAATCTGTCGTGGTCACAAAGTCCTTCATGTCGAGAGTAATACTGCTGGGGGTACTGGATCAGGGGTGATCGTACCCTGATTCAGAACTGAATTACGATCTATGGATGAGTGAATGAAATGCATGAGTGAAGTCCGCCTTGTAAAAAGAGTTGTGACGTGTGTGTAGCTAAGTCGTACTGCTGGCCCTAGATGGTTCTACTGAAAAACAAGCGACCATAGGCTTAAAATCAAGAGACCAAACCATTAGCTTAAAACCACTAACTTCTAAAGTTAATAACTTTCTATTAAGTTAGGTTGAGTTAAAGCACATGTGGACCACAACGGAAACGGAGCTGCAGATTCCCTAGACAAACAGGCCATTTCTGCAGGTACGCCCGTTCAATACCCAGCTCCTAGAAGCCATCTGAAAAGTCTTCTAAATAAATTGAGCCTACAGCGACAGCAAAAAGAATGGGACAATGGCTCAATTGGCAGAAACATCTATCAATCATCTCCAAAGTGTCTTTTAACTCATCATCTTGGAACAGGCTTGATATTATCTTTACAACTGGCCATGGTCCTTTCCCTTCATATTTCAAGAGATTCAATATTAAAGGATCGTATCAATGTGGCTGCGGCGAAGTAGGCGATCTCCTTCATCATGCCACTAGCTGACCTCTCACCACATCTTTTCATCTCAAGAAACCCACCCACGACCTAGAAAATATCTGATGGACAAACGTTATAAGAAACAAGATGTCCAAGGTCAAAATTAGAAATCTTGTGCGGTTCCTACAAGAGAACGAGGAATTGATTTCTCCAGACTCAAGCTCAGTATAAATTTTCGTTTCATTTCCCAACCAAGCTCTTCTCCAGAATATATTAACTTCAATAGATTTCATTTACTCATACTCCCAACCAAACACCTCCTTCATCAATATAATATTCTATATAGTTACTTTTTCTTTGTATTGTATATGTAAACTAAAAAAAATTTTTTTTTTCTTAATGAATACTCCCACGTAAATCCTTTCAACTGACAGGGAATCCTAGAGATTCCAAGTTCGGGGATATTCTGTGGCGAAAGAAAGGAAAAAAGGCTATGACAAGTGCCATTAGAAACAACAACAACACCAACTCGTTTTGTAATCTTTTAAAACCTATTTCATCTATTATCTAACTTTTACGCTAAAATATTTCTTTCCCTAACGTAAGAATTATTTAATACCTCCAAAAACTCTTTTGTATTCCTCTCCGGCCAAATCTTGGATTTGTGTAAGAATATAAATAGTTATAAAAGAGAGTCGACTTAATACACTTTTTTGGTTCTTTGACACTAAACTAAACAGAAATGGGAATATTTCTATTTGGAAAAGGATTACCATTGTTTACTCTGTTATTCCCTTTCATTGGAATCGTGAAATACCTTCTATTTCCTTATCTTTTGTATTATTTATATCTTTATAACTTTGATATAGATAGAATGCGTGAGAATATTTGATATTTAGAGTATTATTCAATAATTTATTTGTTATATATGATACAAATTTTCTTTATTCATTTTATACGATACTGTTATTTATTGAACAATCCATTTAGAAAGATATGATACATATATTTTATACTTATCTATACAAATCCTTTTGATAGATTCTTGTTGAGCAGTAACGAATTATATAATCAAAAAGAAAATAAAACATACTGGGTGTCGATTAATGTCCTGTTTAACATAAATACAATCACTTAAATTCGTAATGATGACAACTATAGTCATGAAAGTGGTATTTTCGCATACTAAAATGGCTATGAGATTAGATCAGTTACAATGCAGCCTAACGGCAAAATTTAAAGTTATTCTTTTTCTTCTAGCTCGAAAGCAGCTCCAAATAACTTTAAAAAAGTGAATTAAAAAGTGTAGAGCACATATCAGTATGAAGAATAGTATATACGAAATTCGCATTTGTTTCTTTGCACTTTGAAAATTTTGTCATCACGGGTAGATTGCACATATTTCTAAAAGTCGTGCTCGGAAATTCCTGAAAGAAATATTCATATGTTATTGCCAACATCTTTGAAGCACGACTAGCAGAGGCTGGTGCGAGAGGTTTATTTGGAACAATTTTATCAGATATCCATACAATGACTTATGCGTACAGATTTATTTATTTATCTACAGCAATTACAACTTAACCTATAGAGTGTAAGGCATTGGAATGGAATGTGGAGAAATTGATTAAAAAAAACTTCAGAACTAAAAAGCCTAAGAATAATATTAAATTTTAGAAATTAACATAAACAAGCATAAAAATACACAACTCTTGAATAAACTCAGAAGACAAAGCTTGTATCAAAGAAAAAAATTACCAATTCTTGTAACATTATCAAATTAAAATACAGAAATATAAAGGAAAATAATTAAAATGAAAGAAAATATATTATATTTTTGATGTTTAATCAAAGTGTAAAACTTTAAAGTTTTAGAAAGAAATTCTAAAGATATTAAAGGTATAATTTTTTGACAAGCCTGTTTCATTTGGTGAGTTCTTTGTTGATGCAACTGGAAATCCTAAAAATTTCTTTCAATTTCAGTAGTCTACTCTTATTATTAACTGAAATTTGAAACCACAACTTTTAGCTTATAGTTACAAATCGATTTATATGAAATGATCTTATATAAATTCAGTTAAAAAGGCAATTATTTTTATCATTGTGTGAATGGCATGTACTACATTTGGTATGTTAGCTAATATGAAACAATGCAGACATATTTGATGGATAAAACATATTCATCGTATGTTTGTCTGAAAGTTAAAGAAGGTAGAACATCCAATCTTATGCTGAAACAAAATCATTTCCTTAATAGTATAGGACGTTCAAAAACATATAAATGATGGTGTGCAACATATCCAAGTATCACCTGTCATATTACCCAACATGTAACGGGAGTTGTTTAAAAAATGCCGTTTAATTCTCTCAATTACCTATAATGGTAGCAAGAAAAATAAGTGAATCTGATGGCAAACAAATGTTCTTTTATTTTTTGTTTTGTGACCTCACAGTTTTGGAAATCGCTTTAAAATAAGTGAACTTATTATATGTTTTATTCTAAACACTTGCATTAATTTGTGTAAGATATTTTCTTATTCTAATTTGATGATATTTACAGTTTTTATAATTTATTTTTTTGCCAAATATCTTATTTATTTCGGGACATGAAAGATATTATTTGTAAAATTCGTTATTATATATCAAGTAATTTATTTTAAACTTTACCTCAGATTCTCTATCAAGTCATTCTCTTACATGGAATAAAAATTTACTCTATTTATTTGTTGTTACTTATGGCACTTGTCTTAGACAAGGCAGCTGACAAAGTCAGCATTTAGACTGAGTTTGCGCAGTAGCTTCCGAGGGTTAAGACCCCGGAGCACCCGAGGTAGAAGTCTGACTTCTAGCTAATATGAAGATGACCCTCACTTGCATAACCCCTTTTTACAGGGTGGCTCTTTCATACACCTTAGAGATAGAGCAGAGGGTAAAGAGCAACAATGCCCGAACCAGGACATGAACCCGAGACGCCCCGATCACTGGAAAGACGCGCTACTTCTAGTTCAGGACGCCGGCCTATTTAGTTGTAATTCTCTAAAATATTAAAATATTTATCTGTCATCCAAAACATGAAATGGTTAAAAAATTTCAAAACTTTCATAAAGTAGAAAATTATGAAGTTCCAGCTTTATAAATATGGAAAATGTTAAGCAAAAGAAAAGGAAAATAAGAATTACAGAAGCCATTACTTCTCTGCTTTAAAATATGCTTAACAAGGTTTAGAAGCACCACTAAGATATCTTGAATTGTTCCGATTTATCATCTGATCGAGCCTGACGTCTTGGGGGAAGATATGTCGTATTAATGATTATGCACATCACCCGAAAAGCTCACTTAATGGGTTGAGTTTCTGCGTACTATTTATTCACTACGTCTCAAAGGGAATATCGGAGTTACTGGAAATGTAATTCAACATCGATTTCTTAGTAGTGCTTAGATTTTTTTATTGAAATTTCAGAAATGCAGACGAGGATATTCAAATGGATTTATTTATCGAAATCTTACAATTTGCAACTTCAATTTCTTCAATTTAAGAGAATTAGACATAGTAATAGAATATGAAAACATCTCAGAATATGGCTTTTAATAAAAAACATCACAGATGAAAGTTTATGGTTTAATTTTTCAAATTCCATTTCTGTAATGTAATAATGCAGAGTTTTGTATTTATTGACTTCATTAATTGAATATTTAAATAATTTCATTTAAAAAATGAAAATCTTTATATTTTTAATGGGTGAAAATTAGATTTATTTATCGAAATCCTAAGCTTTGCAACTTCAGTAGAAAATAATTAGATGCAATAATAAAATACGAAATTATCTCAGAATATGACTGTTAATAAAAAACATCGCATACAAAAGTTAATTAAATTTTTTAATTAAAACAAAATTATTCGAATTTAATTTATGTAATGTAACAATGTAAGAGGGCGCATTTACTGATTTCATTAAATGTTTATTTAAAATATTTTATTTAAAAAATGAATGTTTTGATAATTTTAAGGGTTGAAAATTGAAAGTTTGAAAAATAATTGAAAATATTTCATTTTTCTTTTTTGCTATTTTTTTTTTTACTTTCTACTTACTGATATAGTTAGTGATTCATTGTTTTCAACGAAGGCATGATTCCTTTCTACCAAATTTAGTTCTTTATGAAAGTTTTTGAAAATTTAATGTGCATTTTTGAAATTTAGTTTTTATTTTATCAAATGAATAAAGAATCTCAAAAAATATTTTGAATTAAGAAAAAACTAAATGAATAGTGAAATTCTTTTTTATTTTATTATTTTTGATAAGAGATTCTTTTTCATAATAAATTTGTGTAGAAAAAAACTTTTTATTTTAAAAAATCAAATTTAGAATTAAAGCGATTGGCGAATAATTTTTTATCGCAAAATAATTCAAAATAATGGAAAATGAAACGTTAGTCTAAGTTTAACTTAATGCTTTTTTTACTATGCATAAATCATGCTTATTTTTTTGTATTTTAAAAGTGTTATTTTCATATACGTAGACCGAACAATTGCGTCATAAATAAGATTAATAATATTTGAATTAGTAACCTCTGTATAAATAATGAAAAAAATGAATGCAAATAATGAAATAAAAGGAAATTAATTAAAAATTAATTCTCTGACAAAAAGAATATATTTTCAATTACTTAATGACACTCATGTTTTTACAAAGCATATAATCTACACATTAAAACAGGAATATAAAGCTACTCTCAAGTCTTAATATTATATAATTTGTATTAAAGTTAAATAAAACATTTTTAATAAAATATGTAATAAGACCAATTTTATGCAATAATTGGCTTTCTTCTATTGTTTTAATTATTTTTCGTTACAGTTATTTCCCTTTTATTAAAAAAAAGTTCTGCTATAAGAGGAATAATTAATTTAGAATAACTATCCTTTAGATATTTCCGAGAAAACCTTCATTTGCAATAAAGAAAATTCTAAATACTTTTCTTGCTGATAAGTATCTCGTATTATCTAGCAATTATATTATCGATGATGGCTCTGAAATATAAATTATAATTAAATTGTTGTACATAAAGAATTAAAAAAAATAAGAAGGGACCATATTTCCAAATAAACTATTATTAAATATTTCTTAAAAATATAGTACAACGAAATCATCAGTTTTTAACGAGTATACGTCGAAAATACTTTACTTGCCAATAAATGTCTTATATCTTCTTATAATTAATGACATTGCTTTTGGCTAGTTTCATTTCTTATTCAATAATGAAACAAAAACATTCTACCACTCAAAAAATAAAAAAGATAATGTTTGCGAATAAATATTCTTTGAATGTTTCTGAAAAAACAAAACAAAACAAAAAACGACTGATTATAAATCGTTTGCTATTGACATCCATTACTCCAAAACACTTTATTTGTCGATACATTTCTTGCATCTCTTAGTAATTAATATCATTGATCTCAAACTCTTTCATTTTCTGTTCGGCTCATATAAACCCCAATAAAAGTATTAATTAACCATTCCAAGTCCGTTCTAGTTATCCATTTAATACTAAATTAACAAACAACTCCACATATCTGCATGTCCATTTAATTAATTATTCCTGGAAGATTGAACATCTCTTCGCACTGTTAGGATTCGCAACTTTACAGAATTTAATTAACTAAGTATTTTTAAACTACAATCATTACCAATTAACTACAAGGTTATAAATTTGCATTCACTTTCTCTGTTAAAATTTGCTCATTGGGAATTAATGGGACTGCGCGCAATTTTATTTAAAGTATTTGTTTAAATTCGGAATAAGTGTTAAACTTTTGTAAATTTTTTTTACCTAATAAGAGAAAGTAAAATATTTTTGTAAGTTTAATAAAATATGTTCTCGAAACTTATTGATAAGACATAATTCATTTATTTTAAGGCAAACTGTTAACAGTTATTTTTATGTGCTAATTTTTTCTTAATTACATTTAAATTAATTAAATAATTTAATAGTGCGTAGTATTTAACAAAAATGCTAAATGCTAATTAACATTATTATTGATTATACAATATGAGGAATACTAGAAGTGTACTAGTTAAATAGGCGAATGTCTTTGTGTTCTTATGCGTGTGTATGTGTGTGTTGGCTTGTAGTTTCCATGAGTGTATTATATATACCTATGTTATGCCTACATACCAATATACTCCAGGTACTAGAGCTTTTTCATAGGTATGTTTCGGAATGCAGGGATGTGCACTTCGGGGCTATTAGTTTTTGAAATTTTAATGAAAACTTTAATAAATTAAAATTAAGCGCGATTTTTTCGTTCTCTTACGATAACACCTGAAAATAATAATAATAACACAAAATCGATTAGCACAAAATAATAACTTAATAGCACAAAATATATTTCCAAATCATTTTAAAATTGAAATAAAATTTATTGATATTAATTTAGTTGCTGTGTAAATTTTTCCTGATTTTTGATAATCGCTAAAATATATTTTTTTTGCATAAAATTTTTAACAGACCTCATTTGATTTTTACACCATTTTAAAATATAAAACAATGTCTTTTTAATGATAGCAATTTATTTGCTCTGCAACTGTTATTCTGGCTATTAAAATAATATCGGTTTTAATGTCCATAACAATTTGATATCTAAAAATATATTGTGGAGATAATTTTTATCAAAATCAAGTTACGCATAAGGGCTTTAATTGATAGAAAGAACAATCGTAATTTCCATCAAATTTGCTGGTCATTAAAGGTGTCTAACGTAAGAATAAAGAAAAAAAGTTTTTTAAAAAATCATGTGTTTTTATTAGTGCGAAATGTGAAAGAAAATATTTGATTTATAGATCATAATTTAGAGATCACAGGGGAAAAACGAAAAGCATGAAGCAAATTGGAATTGTAATCATATTCATAATATATTTTAGTTTTAATAAAGGTTTTAAAATATTCTTTTGCTATTTATTATAGCTTTATTTACTTATCATATTATTTTCAGCACCTCACATTTTTAAGAATTTTTTCTTCAACTGTCAGATTTTTAATAAAAATTTATTTTTTTCACTTTAGAAAATTTGTAAAAGCATGTAAACTTTATGTGTGTTTTTAAATTATAATAATTATTTTTTTTAGTTTAGATAATTATTTGTTTGATAAATTAAAGTTTAAGTTAATAAATTTCCCAATTTGTTATTCTAATTTTTATGGAAACTTGCAATATATTTATTAACAAATAAAAGCCTTTCACACAGAATAAATAATAAATAAATTAAATCAATTAATTTATTAATAAATTTCTAAAATATTAAAATTTTAAATGTTTAAAGTTCAAAATCATAATTTTTTTACGTTTTAGTAAGTTATTTTATTTTAAATTGATGTAGTGTTACATTCCCAAGAACATAAACTTGTAAATTATTTTCAGATTACTAAGATGACACTTTTAAGCATTTCAGAAGTTAAAGAGCAACTAAATAGATTTATTTAAATGCTTACAAATTAACGAAAATCAATCTTTACAAAGAGGTAAAACGATTTTTTCTTTAGATTTAATTTAAAACACTGCCATAATAATGATGAACAAAACTTAAAGTGGAATCCAATTATCGTCTGCAAGATCCGAAGCTTTCTTTTATTTCAATTTGTTTTTTTTATCGATGATTTAAATTATCGATGCGCAAACAGTGTCGTATCGATTTGAAACCCAAAGCATCTGTACCATCGGCTCAAACCAATAACGGATTCCTATTTCAGGTCTGCTGTACAGATGTCATTTAAAATCCGTGTGAAATGTGGAAATGTTATTTCGAGCGACATCATTTTGCAGCCGAAATTCGAAGAGGAGAGAGAAAGTAAAGTATTATTAATCGATGCCGCCTCCATTAAGAGGAATGCTACGAATGTATGAAACAGGAAAAACAGTTAATTTTATGGTTTCAGATTTTGGAACTGGTATATGAGGAATAATTGTGGAATGATGAGTATTATGATTTAGAGCTAAGCTATGATGTTGCATGATTACTTCGTGACGACGATATTTGAAGCTGTTGGCAAAATTCCATTTAGGTTGATATTGATTTATTAGTAATATGCAAGCGATGACCGCGTATATTTACTTACTTAAGCCAAAAATAAAACCACATTAATTTTTTTGCATATTGCAATGCATATTTGTTTTAAATGTTTGCTCGACTTCTTTCATGCTTCTTTTAACTCGATTTCTTTCATGCTTCTTTTAACTCGACTTCTTTCATGCTTCTGATGATTTAATTTCGAAATAAATTTTTTTACCTACAGTTCAATGAGTAAAAGTTTTTAACTTTGTACATCAATGCAGTCATGATGATAGTATACTTTTTTAATAACTGTTAACTCTCAAAACTGATTATCAATTAATCAATTAATTTAATACGATTTTTATTCAATATTGTGGCGCCACCTGCTAGGGAATTAAGGAAAAAAGTGATTATACAATTCGTACTACTTAAAAGAATAAATTGTAACTTAAAAAGCAGAAAATGATTAAAATGAAAATGAAAAAAAAATGATTAAATGAATTATTAACTCAAATAAGAAAGTAAAAGTTATATTTTTAAAAATATGTTTTGACTGAAATTTAAAAGGGCAAGAAGTTTTTTTTGTTAATTTGTCATTAAAGAAATTTTGCTAAATTGTTTAAGGAAAGTTTGCAAATCGTAATAAGTATTTGTTAAAAGTTATTTTTTGCAATTCAAATTCTATTTATTCATTCCATTATAATTATTTGATGTGAACTATAATAACTGCTAACTCATGTTGAGAATTCAAAGAAAGTTACAAGGAGAAGTCAAATCTAAATATACAATATTGAATATTGGTACAATCATTTTTTTTATAAATTTTATTCTTCTACACTTAATACTCTTTATTCAGGGCTTATAAAATGCTAGTACGGGAAAGGTACAACTAGAGGATTCAAAATCGGATTGATAATGGTTGGAAAAGCTTTCTTTGTCCGGTAGATGGCGCTATGTGAACATACAAATCTTTGTCATCTTAACAGGAAATCATCAGTTAATAAATGGACGGAATCTCCCAATTTCCATTTACCATTAAGTTGTAAATGCTTCGTCCAATATTGTGGGGAATTTCCCCATTTTAATTTCCTTAATGCTTATCCGTCTGACGGGTTGCTAGGGCATATTTTCGTATCTTTTACTGCAGCTATTATTGGAGGATTATTGTATTATTTGGATTATTGCTGTATTATATAGCTCTTGTACACTGAGGAACCCAATCATCAACAAAGCTCTTAGTTACTTAGATGATGCGTAGATGGACAAAAGTAGGACATTGGTTTGATACATTGACCAAGCCGATGGTCGAACATAACATATGCCATCGCGTTTTAAGATGGTGTGTTAAGATACTGGTATGCTAATATCCATGCTAATTTCGTTAATATATATTTATTAAAAATGTATTTTCCCAAAATGCATACACTTCACATTTCAAAGGAGCTAAATGCAAAATGTGGATATTTAGAATTTCGGAATAAATCTACCAAAAGTATATATATTATTTATAGTTTTGTCAATCCGTGTATAAGTCTACACAAAACTCAAAATTGCGAAGAGTTTGAAAAATGAAATTTAATATGTAATATCAGCACTAAGATTGTGAATTTATTACAAATTAGGGAAAAAAAATTGACCTTGATGAAGATGTTCTAAACGCGTATTCTTCTCAATGCACAGAAACTATATGCAAAATGTCATGTAGTGAAAGAATGTAAATTGAAACTTGTAAATTGAAAAACTTAACGAGCATGATAAATAAAATTTCATTCATGGCGTTTATACAAAAATTGTAAATATATTTCAAATTTAGAAACCAATAGTTCAAAGACGGAGGCTATAAATGAAATGATTTTTTGTTCTATACTATGAAGTTAAGCACATAAGGGTCGATATTATGTAATTACACGTGAAAAAGAAGAAACATCTCTTCAAATTTCTGCAATATATTCGTATAGAAACAGATTATAAATTGGCGATTTTTAATTAAAAGCGTTCAAATTTCTTTAAATATAATTGTATCGAAATAAATATGACTTTTTTATATTTAAGATATACAAAAAAATTACATTTCCGAAATAAAGATACATATATTTCCTCCATGAAAAAACTAGTTTAAATCCATACTTTTTAAGGTTGAAAAAAATTACAGAACAACTAAGTGAAGGACAAATTCAATATCTTTATAAACGTTTCCAAGAAAATGATGTTCAAAAGAAGTGTAACTCAAAATTTGAACAGGTAAATTTTTTCTACGAAAAAACTGAGTTAAATCTTCTTTGTTCAGCAGTTGCCATTTTATAACTTTATTATGTTTGGCATAAAATGAAAACTTTCAACTTCAAAATTCAATTTAAGTTTTCGTTCGCTGGAATACAACGACGAAAGGCTTTAAATAAGCGAGAAAGAAAAGACCATTGCCTTAAGGTTAAGAAAAAGCTAATTTTCTTGACTCCCTTTCTTTCTAGGTTTTTTTAGTTATTGATTTTATTCGTCAATTATCCATTAATTTAAACACGTCAACATATTGTAAAAGAAATATAGTTTTTTTTTTATTATTGCTGAAAATATATTTTAGAGTTTCTTTTCACAAATAACCTTAATTTAAGTGTACTTTCCATACATAACTGCTTTCGGGGCTAACTATTTAATCAATAGTTTTGACTAGTTATTAAAGTGAAAAGGTATTTAAAGGTTCTAACAGATAATCCGCTAAACTTATTCTTTGGGAAGAGGGGAGATAATACAATTTAACTGATTAAATGCATCAGATAAATATGAACATGAAATGAAGATTAATGAATCATGGAATTTTTTTTTAATTCAGTGGATAAGCGTTTATAATCAAATATTCAAAAGTCATTCAGATTCCACCACTTCGAATATTGGTTATTTTTTCCTTTATTTCGATTATCATATGGTGCTAGGTCCTAACTTTGATACAATTTCCCAATAATTAAAAGAAGATAAAAATTAAAGGTAAATGATATCTAATTAAAGGAACCAACGAGAGTGAACCCATCCTCATGATTTTTTGAAGGCTTCAGCATTGTGATAAATAATGTACTCAGTTAAGAAGCATATTGATGGTAATACCATGTATAAATATATGTAGTCAGTTTAATCAGTATCCTTCATCTTTGTTTACACTATGGATTGAAAATTTACCGCAATTTGGTATAACTTTTAAACAAAATAGGTATACTGGTAAAAAATAAATATTCTCAATAAAAAAACATTTTATTTGATTCTTATATGTTCTGACAAAAATATGCGAAAATCAATGGTGCTCTGAAAAAAAAATTAGTATTGAAATTTAGCAAATTTATAAAGAATTGCAGTGAATACATGTGCCTGGATAATCTAAATAATAAGAATAATTGTAAAAATGATATGTATTTAAAAAACGCGATAGATTTATCAACATGTTTAAAAAGTAGTCAATATTTTTGTCCTTTAATTGTGATCTAAATTTTATACAAAATAATCCATCATAAAAAAATCTTTCATATTCGA
The DNA here is from genome assembly GCA_026543865.1 of Argiope aurantia. Classification (NCBI taxonomy): domain Eukaryota; kingdom Metazoa; phylum Arthropoda; class Arachnida; order Araneae; family Araneidae; genus Argiope; species Argiope aurantia. Next base: position 56,434 of record JAPMOR010053779.1, read on the forward strand.
CATTTGTTGTTTTAATAATTATTGAAGAATAGTACACGATTTTAATATATTTACCACTTATATTTTCCTCTTGAAATGCATTAGATATTTTTTTTATTATTTACTCATATATTAATTATAAATAAAAAGTTAAAACAAAAGTGCTAAGTTGATAAACCAAAATATCATTCATATTTATTTATTTACTGTGTGTTAGAGGGCAAAATCATGTTACTTGTATTTAGTGTTATCAATCCACTGATCGCCAACTAAATAATAAATAGAATTACAATTACCGGTAAAAATAACGTAGAAATATTTATAAAGTTTTGAGGTTAAAATTCAAAAATTACCCTTATTCTAGCCTAGTGGGATCCAAAATTTTGTGCAGATTCAAAAGTTTGTTGGTCTGATAACATACCAAAATAATCATTAAGCTAAGATATTGTATTCACTCCCACCCCCTGCACACACACAAACACGCACGCACACACATTTTGTTACGGAAATTAATCTCCAAACAATATTCTGTAAATTCAAACGGGTTCGTTATAGTGGGTGCATGGTTTAAAATCAACAGACCTCAATGACAAATAACGTTGTTTAATAACATGAGGACACTAATACATAGACGAAGAAACACAGCTGAGCCACACACAAGCAATGCACTTAGAACAAACAGCAACACACAAGTAATAAAAAACCGCAGCAGCACACACAAAGAGACCAGACAGAATACAATGAGAGAGTTCATGAAGCTATTCTCAAATGCCTGCTATTTTCCGTAGTCTCCTCGCTTTAGCTGTACTCCTCTTCTGACTCATTACTGTGCAACAGAATTACTATGCTGCTTCAATACTTGTGCTCAAGACTCGTCACACTGCTCAGTTCTTAATCCACTAATCATTTGAACTTCGTTGGATAAATTCAGCTACTTCATCGCTGACTAAACATACATAGCCACATACTCCATCTCGGTGTGTCGGCTTTTTATAGCTTATGGAGCAGAGCTTGGAAGGTTCTCGATCGTAAACAATCGTAATTTTTGTGTATAATCAATGAATCATAAAAGTTTAAGTTCGTGATTTTTCTGTTTCTATGGGGGCAAATTATCCTTCTTCATACTAAGTGAGAAATGTTATGTGACCATCGATATGAGGAAGAAGTAAGATCAAGTAATGAACATGAGTTCAGTGGATTAAATAAAAAAAGAGACGACATGAAACATTAATCACTTCCTGATATTTAAAAAAAAACATTCAATATCAAAACCACGATCTGCTGAAAAGCCAGAAATATTGAAATGAAAAGGATTTTGTACTTATTCTGCTATGCATTTTAATTTTATCCCTTAACATCATAATTAATGGAGTAGGAAGGGGTCATCGCAATCCATTTTTCCCCACGTGTATGTGAATGTCATGTCGCTTCCCACCGTATTTTATTTTAATTCAAAATTTATTTGTTTTATTTCCGCGAGTAATCCGAGTTTACTTAATTGTTAAATGTAAACATCTCATCCTTTCATCTTTCCTCTCACCCCTATTTTGACGAATTAAACCCAACCTAACGCATGCGGAATAGCGCAGAGGGTTTTAGAATTCGTTGGCAAGCAATACATTTTATGTTTGTGTCAGTAAATATATTGCTTAAAAATTATGTATATTCTAAATTTTGTCTGTAATTTGCTAGTCCTATTTAGCCATATTTAGTAAAATATTTGTGACACTAACATTCAAAGCAAAACGATTCCATTCTAATGCGAACGAAACGAATTATGCAGCAATGAATTTCATTTTTTTAGCCAATCCATGGCCACTTCAATGCTGATTGGCGGATATTCCTCGAAGGATTAATTAATATGATCTAAAATATCAAGCTACCAAGCTTATATAAATTGGAAAGTTTATATAAGCTTGATATTCAAAGCTCCTGAATTGATCAATTTCAATCACAGAAGAGTCTTTTCTTTTTTCTTTAAAATGTCAGCATGTCGAGAATATCTTATCAGATATTACAAATATGACCTTAGATCTATATAAAAATTTAGATTTCATAATTTTTCATGAATATATTTATTGATTCAATTAAAATAACTTTAACCTTAAACTGGTTATACTCCGACCCGTCGGAAGGCACACGGAAAAATCTGACTGACTGAACCGCCGTAGTAGCAACACTGCCTGGAACAATGGTTGAGTCCTAAGAACCATCACCGACCACGGTACAACCCTCCCTTGGGAAGTACGTCACATCATAGATGGAAAGAGACAGACCGCCATATTTTTGTATACCCACAAGGATGGCGAGAACTAACCACCAGCCGGAAGATTCTCATTCTCAATTAAGAGGTGCCCCGTCCCCCCGTGGGACTTCAATTAAAATAAAATGTAATTCTTAATGTCATTTAGAGGATTTTTTTATTAGGAAATATATGCCTATTTCTAAGAGTTTACAAATAGTATTTTCATCACAATTGTAGCTGATGCCTACTGTAATTAAATGGTTTGTACATTATCAACAAACAGTTTATCTAAGGATGCATGCTAAATTTTTCTTTTATTTTTAAACCTTACTCTGTTGAGAGCAGTTTCATTAAGAGACAAAATAGAGACAATTTTAACTCATTTCATTATTTCAATTTAAACTTTTCTTTCCTTTATTCTATCATTTGAAAGAATTTTTCCATTTATTTAACAACGTTCCGTTAGGAATTAACATTCTTTCAATGATTAAACACTCCATTTCAAAGAATTTATTTATTACAAACTTAATTAATTTCTTATCGAATTTAGTTCCCTCTTACGACTAAGATACATAATTGGTTCTGTAATCAAAGCATTTGATAAAAAAAAGTCAAAGGAGTTGTTTGTTTCAGCCATATTTATTTAATACTTGCTCGAAAATTTCTCATCAAAATTTCATTAAAACTTATTTGATCACACCCATCAAACAATTTTTCATCAAGATTAAACAAAACTTATTTGCGGAAGACTTTTCTGTCTTCCTCCGCCCCCATTCGTGTGCGTGTTCGTCAATTGTTTGGACTAAGCAGCTTATATAATTCAATAATAAGAAACAGGGCATATTCGACTTTGGATAAAGGAAAATAAATAAAATAATAAAGAAAACTAAACGTTGAGATACAAAACTAATCAGGATTCTTATCTCCGCTTCAGGAAAAATGAAAAAGAAGGTTGACTCTAGGGAATGAAATAGCTTATTTTCACTCCCATACTGGAGGCAAAACATAACAAATGATTTCATAAATTCCATCAATCCGTTCGTTTATTTAAGTAGAAATCTTCATATCAAACAAAGAACATTTTCTTTATCGGTACGCGTTTTCTATAGAGAAAATTTCCCTCCTTTTTTCTCCTTTTATCAAGTACCTTGTTTTGCTAGAAGGTGGTAAAGGGGAGAAAAAAAAGTAAGTTACCAATCGACACGGTCTCACCGAAATAAAAATTCTCTCGGAGCTATTCCAGGAGTTCTTTTTTCCCCCGCCCTTTTTCCCTCTGCTTCGTTCGATTTGCCGTCATTCCATGTTGTACTGCTTGAAAAATGACTTTTCAATTGAAAACTGTGTCTGGTTTCCGCGGATACGAAATCAAAACTCAAACAAGAGAATTTCAAAATTGAAATCATGCATTCTTAGTGATATTCTTTATTAATAATTTTTCTAGGTTTTCAGTTATTCAAAGAAATAAAACTTTCCAGACAAAAGTGAATGCATTTTGAATATTTGAAAGATTTGCGAATGCTTGTATTTTATTGATGCTACACTGAAAAGAGAAAACTAAGTTGTCTGACGGCAAACGTTTTTTTCCCACTCTGAAATTTACATTAATAGAAAATAGAAAAATATAAATGCTTCTAAAAAACTTGGTTTCATTAGTATAAAAATAAAGAAAATATTTTATTATCAAAAATACATGCTTCAAAACAAAATTGCAAGTTGTTGATAGGGATAGTTTAATCAAATTGGAATTTTAATATATTTAAATTCTTAGTTATTAGTTAGAAAGTTTCTTTCTTTTAAGATTTTTTGTTGCTGAAACTCGTAATAGTATTGTGAGGTCTTTTAAGAGCAAATAATAGTCAACAACCTTTTAGTGCAATATGTTTTAATAAGTAATTAATCACACATTACAGGTACACAAATATAAAAGATATAAAGTTATTTCAGCATTAAAGGGGCCATTTGTTAACAATTTTCTGAGGCCATATTTTAGGAAAATACATCACACACACATCGTCTTACCACGTGACACCACTCATCCTCACGTCACTCCATCACAGCTTCTCTTGTTCTGGTCCTTTTATTTTTGTTTTCATACATAGAGGGCGCTAGTCAGTACAGTATGCTTTATAACGTTTCATTCTTTCTCAATTTTATTTTGATGTTTTATATTCTTTTAAAAAATAAGAATAATTTATCAATTTTATTTTTAAAAAGTAAATTCCTCTAATAAAAATATGTTTTTTATGATATGCTTTAATATTTTCGCAATTTACTATTGTAAATATTATGAAATTAGGAAATTAAATTTTCTGAAATTTATTATTAGATGTCAACAAATAGATCGATTTGACATTTTACTGAAATTTATCTATTAATTGATAATCAAGCTTCGTAAATATTAAAATATTATTTTATTATTCTAAATAAATTGGAATTTTATCCTTCTTTTAGTGTATTTAAGTTCTTAATTATTATTTAGAAATTTTCTTTCTTCCAAGATTTATTGCTTAATTTCTTAATAATACGTTTTTCAACTCCTTATTCTCTTTCAATTTTGTTTTCATATTCATATTAAATAAAAATCACATTTTTTTAGATGAAAGTTCGTCTTTTATTTTTTACTATTTTCTATTTTTTATGCTTTAATACATTTCTTAATTTACTATTATAAATGCTATAAAATCATAAATTCTCAAATTTAGTATTAGATTCTGACACAGATGGAGTCGACATTTTATTAAAATTAATCAATTAATTCATAATTGGATTTCGTTAATGCTGAAATATTGTTTTATCATCTTAAATAAACCCTTCAAAAACCTAAATGAAAGATAAAATTAAATCTCTAGTGCGTCAATAAATGTACAAGGGCTTTCAGAAAGTACGTTCCACCACTGCGTGTCGAGAAAGGTGCTGGGGTTTCCATTTTGGTATCAGGTCTATTGCATATTTGCACATCGTAGTGCGATAGTCTGCGCTGCGTACCTCCTTTTCTTTGCTCACTTCCAATGTTTGAAACATGTGTCACAATAGAAAATTCCTGGAGTTGTGAATGTGTGATCAATGATAAAGCTTTTGTTTGTCAAAAAAACAACTTAGGTTAATTTAAATTTATTGTGAATTTCGTGCAGTGTATGGATACGACGTAAAGAAAGAAGTCAGAATGATAACGGTGAATTATGCTTAAAAATGGGCATACTAATGTTTACTTGGAAGCATGAAATAATTAGTCAAGCATTATTGGAGAAATTCAGTGAAAAAATTCACTAAAACCGTCAATTCTTACTAAAGTCCCCTCAAATTTTATGAACTTTATTGTTTGAGACGTTGGCGTTGTGACGGAATATTTGGATTATCGCAATTTTGTGCCAACTTCCAATAATTTCGTCAGAAGATCACAAAAATCAGCGCATGGCAACATCTTTGACTTTTCTCGAAGCCCACAACGAATATGATGAATCATTTCTCTAGGCGATTTTTGTAATTAGATATTTTTATAAAATACATCTCCCCATGTCTTCATTCCCCCATGTCTTTGGCTTCATTCTCCCCATGTTTTTGGCTTCATTCTCCCCATGTCTTTGGCTTCATTATATTTATTAGTTAAAGCTGCCATTAAAAAGTAGAAATTATTTTCAAACCAATATGTATAACAAAAGTCCTACCTTTCTACAGTACGGTACCAATTCCTACCGTTCTAAATGGAATACTTGAAGGTGCATAAAAGATCTTAAAATATATGAATATAGTGCTTAATGATATTTATGGCTCCCTGTTTACGTGGTGATTTTCAGGTTAGGCCGAATTCCATTTGCATAAGAACACAGGTTTCGCCAAGATGGTTGCATTATGGTTTCATTTATTACCAGTTTAATGAGGGTGACTTCAGTTGCCGATTTTTTAAAAAACATTTTTGCGATTTATCATGGGTGTTGTAAATATTAAGAAGTGCTATAAAAGTAAACACACAATACAAAATTTTTAGCTTTAACTTTTGAGCTGTAGTTTTATGAAATGAAAATGAATATGAAGACCAATAAGATATATGCTCATGGGATCACCGTAGAGAAAATGGAATAATATTTTCTTGGATACTTTGAACATTACTTTGCATGTTTCAGGAAAATGTTTCAGTGCCATATTTTCTAATTTTTTGTGAATTATTAGAATGGAAAACTTTTATTTTATTTTTTATACATGTACAAAAAAGATCCTTATATGTTTTTATGGATAGAAAATTTCTTCAGAATATATAAGAAACATTTAATTAAGACTTTTATCATGACTGAATCTTGTCACAAAATATTCATAGCCCTACAGCAAAAAAAAAAGGATTGTTTGTTGTAAAAGAGATTGTCACATCTAGTCCGATACGGCAATCTCTTTGGATGGGATAAAATAACAGAACAAAACAATAAAATAAATAAAATGCAAATAACAAGGAAAAAGAAGGGTATGCTTATTTTAAATTTTCCTGCATATTTGCCTGTTAATATATAAAAAAAGTCGATGATACGTTTTTTCATGAAATATTCATTAATGAAATCAGCTCAAAAAAGAGCTTCCTTTTTTAGATACGTTTTTGTAATACTTTTTTCAGTGGATAGCAATTTTTTTTGTGTTTTATCTTTATTATATCACATATACTAGTTGTTTTTATACTTAATTAGGAATACATCTTCAGAATACATAACCTCCTGCAATTAAAGAATAACGAATAATAACCTCCTGCAATTGTTTATTACAAACGCATATTATATAAAAACACTTTATAATATCAAATTATAATTTACTTCCTTGCAAATAATTGCTGAAAAAAGAATTAATAATAGAATTCCTTTTTAAAGTGATGTATAAACAAACTTATTTTAGAATTATTCAATTGCAGTGTTTTTGTTAAATATTATAATTGTCATAAACGCACAAATATCAGTTGTATTAATGCATATCTCGCAAAGAGTTCTAAAAGTTTTGTCGAACGTCGCAAGAGTTTTGTCAGTTTCTTCTTCCTTTTTTTAAAAAAAAATTTTTTTTTTTTTTTCAAACATTTTCTCTTAATGTTGAAACGCACACCAGGGAATACTATTTTATGTAAAAAGAATACTATTTCATGCAATTGGTGTAAATAAATGTTCTGATGAATTATGAATTTTATATTTTTATTCAGACTTTCGGTTTTATAAGTCCTATATAATGAAATATTCTTGAAAAAAAAACATTAATAAAACTAACGTTCCAAACTTTTGCAACAAAACTTTTTTGATTTATAAAAATGTAAAATGTGCGATTTTCGACCATTACATTGACTAATATAATGGGCAGAATAATGTAGAGTTTCTATAGTAGTATGAGTCAAGATTTAATACGACTGTTTGAGTAATATAAATATCAAAATTTGTAGTTTAAAAATATTTTGCTGAATCATCTATTAACTGATCAAGATACATATAATATTTAATTAAAAAATTCAGAGAGTATTAATCCCGACGAACCAGTTGGTAGCCAAAGGTGGCTAGATAATAATAATGTTAGATATTAAATGAGGGCTTTATTTATCACTCTTTTAATAATGTGAAGTAATAACATGTTAATAAAAATAGATACACCTTCACTAATAAAATAAAAAAGAGCAATGAAAAATAAACCGTTAGTATGTTATATTAGCGGGAGTGATCTGCCCAAAAGTTTCTCTCATTTTCGCATACTCTCTAATAACGGTGTTATATCAGAGAACACCCTGATAGCATTGGCATATAATAATACGAAATATTAACTTTTGGCTTGAATGTAGCATTTTTATTGAATCTATCGTATCACCCTTGGCGAGTTATTTGGTAATTAATACGACTGTTATAACAGTAAATATGCAGAAAATAACATATGAAAATCGAATCTGCATTTTATATTGTTTTTCCCAATCGATTGAAACAAAAATTTGTTATAAAGCTAAGCTTGTAATCACAAAACTCCCTACCAGAATTTATATATGACGCTGTGAGTTAAATATAATATATTTAACTCACTGCGTTTTTGTTTTATCGCATATATGTCTCTGAAAGAACAAATCGACAGATGGTTATCCCCACATTGAATTTGGCACACAATTTGATAGTTGTTTATGCTATAAATTATAAATGTGTATGCCGAATTTTACCTATCTAGCTCTTTTCGTTTTGTAGCTATCTCTTTAATTGAGATTCGAACAGCCGAACAGACAGACTTCCTCTGAAAAGATTTTGCTCAAAATTTGATAGAAATGTGCGAATTTGATGAAAGACCGTACACAAAATTTCATCGGTCAAGCTCAAAGAGTTTTTTGAGTTATCTTTGTCACAGATAGTCAGACAGACGGACATAGCCCAAAAATGTATTTTTCGAACTCTGTGAGGTCTGAATCGTGGAGGGGCCGCGATAGCCTTGTGGTAAGGCCTCTGCTTCTTAACCGGACGGCTTCAGATTCGGGACCCAATTCCACCGGGTCTGTTGTACGCTAATTCTGTCGAGGACAAATATCCTCCAGCTGGTTTGGTGTGGAAATTTGGTGTAGGGGTGCTAGCTCGGGTATCGTTCTCGTCATCTGACCGCGGTTCAAAATTACGAGGTCCTTCCCAAATTAGCCCTAGTGTTGCTTTAATATATTGGGTCATCAATATAATTAAACTAAACTGAGGCGCGAAGATTCGACAAAATCTCGAGTTCGAATTTATTGATGATTACTACATTTTTTCTCTACTACGTATGCGAGAAAGTAAAAAGTGAAACTGAATTGGTCAATTTATTAAAAGAGCAGTTACATAACATGTGTTGCCTAGGATCTCAAAATATCTAAATCTGCGGCAATATTTGGAGACTACTTATACCATGTTGTCGTCTTTATTTGGTGACAGTAATAGTAACAGTGCTTGATGAATCTGACCGACGACATATGTCTTGCAAATAGAAAAGTATCCACCTGAAAATTTTACATTCATATCACGGCTTGTAATTTCTTTACTTTTCTCAAAAGGGATTTTTGAACCCCATCCGCCTTGTACTTAAATAGACGAATTTTTTTATTATTCTCTTTGTATTCTCTATATTATTCTCTTTATTATTCAATTTATTATTTATTATTCTCTTTATATTTTTTAAATATTAGATATATTTATGAATATACTTATGAACATAAAATACCAATCGTTAATAAAACCGTTCATAGTGAATATCCCTAATCATTCTGAAAACATGAATGATTGGATTTAAAAACTGCTTGACATGAAATCAATGAGTGTCGGCAATTGTCCAAAAAGTATTTGAGTTATTTTTTTACCTCATTTCCTGCCAGACGTGCTTCATCATGACATAAGAACTAGAAAAATTAAATAAAGTTGATATAGACTCGGATGAAGAATGAAAAGTTTTTCTGAAGTAATTACATTTGACGACCGAAATAATTCTTGCTAAATGGCAGTTTTCATAGTAATTTTTCTGCTAGTCTAGATTTATCTCTAACTCAGTAGTTTAAACAATCGTTTTCAGTTCTGCCCGAATGTAAGGGTTTTATTTATGGCAACAGTTCAATAAATCCTATTAATGTGGCCACGTATTGGTAATAAAACTGATATCTACGAGTTCATTGTCTCCAGTAATTTTATTAATGGAAACATTTTCTTTATTATGAAGAATGAACATGAATTTCTGTGCGAGTGGATTGTTATAAATGACTGCAATCAAAATATTCCATGCACAAGTAATTCTTGTTTCAAAACGTAGAGGGTAAACCTTGTCCAGTTTTTAACCATATAAACTAGTAGCTAATGGAATTTTTTTTGTATATTTATGAAAAATGCTTATGTAAAGAGGCCACTAGTAATCCAGTGGTTGAAAGTATGATATAACTTAAGAATCCCAGCCGAAGATTAACAGTTATGGTTGTTTCGAATGGCACTTGTCATAGACAATCCCACTGAAGTCAGTGATTTTAAGCCAATGGCGCGTCTCTTGATTTTCAGTAGTGCCATCTAGGACCAGGTGTACGACTTTGCTACATACATGTCATAGCGCTTTTTACGGGGCGGACTTCATTTAAGCATTTTCATTCACTCATCCACAGATCGTAATTTAGACCTGAATTAGAGAACGATCACCCCTGATCCACTACCCCCAGTTGTATTACTCTCAACATGGTGGACTTTGTGGCCACGACAGATTTATACGTGCACCAGCCGACAGATTTATACGTGTATTCAGCCGGCGGGGTTTGAACTTGTATCCCTAAGGGACGCGAATCCATTTTCCTACCAACTAATTTATCCCTGCCCTAGTTGTGGGTTTTGATCAACGGCTGTACTTTCAAAGTTTAGAAATTAGGTCAGTTTTTCAGTTATTAATTTCTTGCTAAAGTCACACTAGCTATAGCAATCTCCCCCTACATTGGAGCGAAATCAGCCTTACCGCAACTACATGGTATTTTCTCCAAGATCACTTCGATTACCAAGAAATACCATACCTTACTTTTGTCAAGAGAATCGAGATTAATCGGTGAAGTTAAATATGACAAATCGGATGGGTTAAGCATTCTTATTTATTAAATAATAAACCTTACAATAAACTGAAAGTTAATAAAATAAGCTTATAGCTTATAAAATCCCAAATTAAGATCTTCGGATCTTCGTGCTTTGATTTTCTTTAGCAAATTTTTTCTTCTTTTATAATTGATGTGAGCAACAAATTTTCTATCCCCAAATTGCTTGAAATTGACTCGATACATTGTTTGAAAATACAATGTAAGGATATACATTGAAATTAAAACAAAAGAACAAGTAAAGCCTTAATCTTCAGAATAACCTAGGTAACACAGAATACTGCATAATATTGTAGAATATTGTGCGATATTAGACTATATTATTCAGTATTCTACAACATTTAGATTATTGTTTAATATCATTCAATATTGTATTGTTTATGTGTTATTAGGGACATAGGAGATGAATTGTTGAAGATGTCTTAAACCTTTTATCGCCAATTTAAATTACCTTTTAATCTTCATTCCTTTCAAGCTGATTGATTTAATTTATAACTGATAGCAAATAAACTTAAAAATATTATCATTACAAAAACAGCAGCAACAAGAACAACAAACTGACGCAAATATTATCCTATTTCAATTCTCATTATAACCTTAGCTAACCGAATCTATATGTTCCATTTCTCTTAGATACGCGGCATTAACTCATAATAGTTTCTCATCTATATTATATATGCTTACTTAGTTTAGGATTAGTTCCAAGCATTATATTAAAGATTATACTGGGCATCATCAAATTCATGTCAGTGATTTATCAGTTTAACAAATAGACATATTTTTAGCCCCTTAAAGCCTGTTTTTTCAAAATAATCTTACATTTTGAAGATAATTAATGTGATATCAATTTTAGTATATTCGAGATATTTGTAAATTCATTGCATACAAATGGAATTATTATCTCTATTAATTCTATAGGAGAATGTATGCATAATTGTGTGTTAGTGTTCTATGGGCTAGACCGTTTGGCTTAGAGGTACCAAATTTGGTACAGAAATTCTCTGAAACGCTATTTTTGCTAGATGAAAACCTACTATTTGGAAGTTACTTTAAAAAAAGTATGAATCGAGTTAATGAGAAATTAAGCGAATTTTTGTTGTTTTTACGAAATATTTTCCGAAAATATTATTGCATAAAAATGACTTTTTCCCTTCGTCTTAAAATTATGCATTTCATGATATCCTTTCATTTCTTTAAATTAGTGTATGTGAATTAAATCTAACATACTTTTCAACAACATATTTAGAGCTGTATTAAGATCATATCATTTTCCTAGTATTAATGAATATTTTAAGGCGTGTTTTTTCTTTTATTGCTGAAATATAAAGAGCGGTATATGGTTATATGAGGAATAATATAGGTTATATGAGGAATAAGAATGCGAAATTATAGTAGAGCGAAAAATGGCGTTAATAAGAAGCGGTAAGAGCGATAATAAAAAGGCTCATTTAAACAACAAACAGGACACATATAAGGCTCTTAAGAGCTTTAATGTCTATCAAAACTTGATGATTAAGTGTAATTTTTTGATGAATCATGAACAAAATGAAAACTACGCATAAGAGATTTAGTTAAAATTAAAAACAATCCATTTTCCCAGTGAGCCAACTGGTAGTCAAAGATGGTTAGAAATTAATACATATTAATTAATAAAATTTTATGGGAAAAAAGGGGACTTTACATCACATGGCTATATTATCTTCATACATGTAATTAAAAAAGGACATGATAATAAAAATTATTATATTTATTAAAACTTTGTGTCAGAACTTTTATTTTAAGTTAAAACTTTTCTGTACTTTTCGGTATCTTCAAATTTATTAAGGATTTATTGTTTTTATTTTTTGAACGGTTTTGTCTCCAAAACGATAGAGATTATCTTAACAAAATCGATAATAGTATCATATAATAGGTTATCTCGCTTAGGTTATCTATTTTTAATAGGTTATCTCGCTTTCCAAGCTTCAAAAAAAATTCACTTTTCTTTGCTAGTTTTGTCATTCTGACAGCCCACAAAATTCAAACTCTTTACTGACTTTTTTTTGTGACAACATACGAATTCCACACTCCTTACTGTTCTTGCTATGATAACCTTCCAAACTTGTTTGCTGTTTTTTCTTTCTTTTTGTGACAGTATATAGAGCACGTCTTTTTGTTGTTCTTGTTTAATAGCAAAAAAGTTCTACTCCTTCTGCAGTTTTTTGTAGTATCAAACTGAACAATCTAAGTTTTTTTTGTTACGATAACTTAAGCATCCCATGATCTTCGTTGTTATATCTTATTGAATATGAAGAATTATATAAAGGAAAAGAATTATATTCTCCGAAGAAATTTGATATGATGTTTAGATAAAGTCTTTGTTTTAGATTTTTTTGAATCGTAAAGAAAAAGTATTTTGTGAGCTATGACAGACTCATTACATAAAAGAGTTGTAACGTACGTTTATTTGAAATGTAAAGGAGAAATACTTCGCAATACTATTTAATGCAGAGACGGATCTTTGCATAAATTAAAATTTGCCTTCTAAAATTAATTTTGAATAATTTAATGATTGATTCATGGAAATTATAATTAAATGTTCAGTTTGCCATAAACAAATTTTCATAAAATATTACTTATGAATTACTAATTTTTTGCAGTCATTTAAAAAAATTGTGAAATTTTCTTGAAAAATTAATGAAAAATAAATTCACTTTACAACTTTGTGTAAATATTTATTTGTATATTTAAAGGGAAATAAAGAAATATTTATATATTATATAAATTTATTAGTATTATACGAATTTATTATTTATTAATATCTGCTTATTTGAAATTATCTGCACATTGTTATTGCGCATGCGCAGCAGAAAGCATCGGTACTTGACGTTCCTCAAGAAGTATTTATTTTTTCTAATATAGTATAAATCCACATCACCTTTTCTAAAATTCCTTAAATTAAGATTGAAAGTACTAAAAAGAAAATTTCATTAGATTGTTGTAATGATTAAATTTGAACACTGGAGAAATTTGCAATTCTGGAGTGTCTGTGCATGCAGATGTTATTATGAGTGGAACTAACTGAAGAACCAAATTTTTTTGAGATGCACATTCCTTGGTGAAAATGATTACAGCTCATTATTTCTCATCCGTTTATACACGCTCACATTACTAACAATATATCACCATACTATTTGTCACTGAAAGCACAATCTGAAATTTATACACTGATTTAAATTGAACATTTATTTCCGTACAATTAAAAGAAAAGCAAATATCTCATCGTCAAAATATTTCTCTTTTAAACAACTGTTAGAAAAACAAGGAGTTTTTGAAAACTCACTTTTTAAGTATTTCCAAAGAAGAAATTCCAAAAGATAAATGAATGCAAAACAATTCAACGTAAATTTAATTCATTCTATTGTTCTTGTATTCTGAGTTGAAAAGTAGCGCTTGTACAACAAATTTCTTTTAAATGAATTAAATTACGATTCATTTGTACTTGTAATGTTGAAAGTTTTAAAAGAATTATGCAGAAATTCTTTTGTTTTTGCTGTATAGATGTCCAGCTGAAAGTGTTGTTTTTCCGTTACAAAAGAAATCGTCTGACAAGCAAATTAAATTATTTTTTTATTTCCGGTTTGAAAATAATTGAGTACATCTTTTATTTATCTTGCAGTTATTCAAAGAAAGGAACCCTTTTAAAATCAGATATGTTTAGATTTATTTGTCTGGATTTAAGTGTAGCTTTGAAAATTTATACTGATAAAATAAACTCTGAAAACATACTATTTAATACTAGCCTCATTTATCGGACATTTGTGCTTAATTTTTAATTAAATCCCTTATATATATAACCAATCAAAGTAAGAAATATTTTGAAAACGTAGCGAAATAGTTTCGGAATCGCAACTAGAAATTATTTCTTATTCAAACTAAAACCAAAAATGGAACAGGAAAAACATCATAGTATTTAGAGAGCGCAAATGCAGCTACATCTAAAACACAGATGAATTTAGACAAAAGTAATAAAAATCAAGTTAAAAGGAATTTGAAATTAAACGAAATAAAAAAAGAAGAATCCGGCCTGAAGACTTTTTTAAGGGTCATCCTCAGGCAGGGATTCAAAAACAGGGACTTTTTCTGTGAAGGAATGCAGACTAAAAAGTCAAATAATGATTCCTCGTGACCCGAAAATCCACTGAAATTAGGCCCAAGAGATATACCATTTTAACAGAAAGGAAAATACAAAACAATAAATTAGAAGAATACATCCACTAATAAGCAAAAATACAATAACAAAAATAACAATAAAACTAAAAAAAACCGTATAATAAAATTTAAACCATTAATGAAAAAAAAGGAAAGAACATACCAGCCGCAGGCAAAGAAATTTTAAGCTATCGATTATGATTTTCGCTTTTTTTTAACACCCACAACCTAATGCGTTTAAGGCAAAAAAACAATTGTAGTGTCCCAGGGCCATCTATTGAGTGATCTAATATGCAAGGAAAGTTCTATTTTAATTTTAGGTAAAGGATTAATACCAAATCATATTTCGTTTAATCAAAAAGTTGATATTACAGTAGTTTCTTGGAAATTCATCATTAATTAAATTTTTAATTAGGTTATTTGATGCTTCAATATAGGAATTTTTATTATTGCAAACCCTTTTGATCCTGTTAAATTGTGAGAAAATATTGTTTGAATTGTGTTTTGGTTTGTAGAATTGTGTTTTCTCGCAATTTTACAGGGTCTCTACAGGGTCAATCTTTTCAATTGAGCTAAAAATAGAATAGGGGTGAACGAAAATCTGTTGCTAGCGGTCTCACAGACAGCACTTCCCCAGTTATGGGTTAAGAACTTATGACACCATTTGAAAATTCTTATACATATGAAGCGTTCTTCAAATAAAAGAGAATTAATTGAGGCTGTAATTGTTTCCTGGCATCCTGTAATAACAAAGGAAGAGCTTAAAACTCTGGTCAGATCAATGAAACTTCAAATCTAAGCTGTAATAAAAAGTAATGGCTACCCTACTAACTACTGATAACTCACTGCAGTTGTCAACATCTAATGTATGTCGATAATTACTACCACTCAACTTTTTTTGTATTGCAAATATTTGAATTTTGCTTCTTATATTGAAATCAGTATTAAATTCTATTTGAAACTAGCCGCCTTTGGCGACCAGCTGGTTCACCAGTCTTAATGCACGTTAAAATTTTAATAATTAAATATTTTGTAGAACTCCCATTTTAATTGCTTCTTCATTAAAGTATTTTAAAGCTTCAAATTTTAATAGTCATATAATTCACTCATAATATCTTAAAGGCCTTCAGCCATAACGTAATATGTATCTCTCTAATTTTCTATTAGCTCCCGTAGAATTTATGCTTTAAATTAAAGTGGAAATGATTAAACCGCAATATATATATATATATATTACTTAAACGAAGCATTTTTTTTTAAAATATGAGTACTGAAAATAGAGTCGCTGAGTATTTAAACCTTATGGGTACTAAAGTATATTTTTCTTAATTTATGTAATAACTGAAAAAGTTTTCAACAAAATTTTCTCAGATTCGTCATGAACAGATCGATTAATTAACAATGTTTAGTTTTAAATGCATCAAACACTAAAAAAATAAACAGAATTGTTTGAAATAATCTGTTGAAAACATATTAAGCCTTCAAAACCAAGTCCGTATCTCTTGTCAACAATCAGAACACAATGCGCATGCGTGAATTTTCAACACCAATTATGGTAACGCAAATGCGTGAATTTTCAACGCCAATTATGGTAACGCAAATGCGTGAATTTTCTACACCAGTTGGGGTAACGCTATGCAGATTAGAAATTTTTAATTTTCTTTATTATGTTTTATTTTAATTCAAAAGTACTTAAGAATGAATCTGGAAGATCGATTAATTAACAACGTTTAATTTTAAATGCATCAAACATTAAGAAAATAAACAGAATCGTTTGAAATAATCGGCCGAAAACTGTTAAGCCTAAGCTTCATTAGCGTGGGAAAGAAACCCTGAAGCCTTACTCACTTGGCGGTGGGGAAAGGAAGATTTTTTGGCGGGAAAGTTAGTTTTTAATTAATAATTAAAATTTCAAAAAACGGGACCCCAGGTGCACATTCCCGACCTCCAAGGTATACACGTACCAAATTTGGTAGCTGTAGGTCAAATTGTTTCTTCTGTTGAGTGCCAGTACACACACACACATTGAGCTTTATATAAGTATAGATGATATGTAAGAGTTTGCATTTCGTAAAACGTTATATTTTCTATAAGCATACAAAGTTAAAAAACAAAAATTTCCGCAAGTGTCCACAATTTTGACTATATATATATATATATATATAAAGAGAGAGAGAGACCGATAGAGAAGTCTTGTGATTGTTTCAAACCGGTTTAAACTGATTAATGATTGAAATTAATTAATTAAGACAAATAATAACTTAAAAAATAATAATGTTCTGACATGATAACTTGAAATTTGCTATAGTAAATTTCATTTTTTTTTTATTTCTTTTATTTTTCCCTTTGTCATTTTTTTGTTCCGATATAATTTAGCAAAATTCATTTAATGTAAAATTTATACATGAAATTTAGATTAGATGTCTAACAGGATTTAATTTAGAAATCTTAGAGTTCGAAGTAGGAAAAACGTCTATTAAAATAAATAAAGAATATAAAAATCTTATAATATTTTTGCAACAACTATTGCATAAGATTAAGACGGTTAAAAGCCACAAAAGTGGAAAAAAGTTATTTAATCAAGAATATCAAAGATGCAGTTAGTAAGAATAAAGTTGTCGTACTTATATTTTTAAGAGTATATCTGTTTTTTTATATTTGTAAAGGGACGAGACTCTTTATTATGTGTTATGCCATGGATGAAAGAATGAATTCAGTTTCAGGAACTACTTTTTGTTAGCGGGTTAAGTTCCACGGCATAAACATTTAACACAAGCATATTGAAAAACAAGGCATAGAACAAAATGCACACGGCAAGCAAGGACAACACAAGAGACAAGAATGAGGAATCATGGGAAAACATGGCTCTTGATAGGTGGCTCTAGTAGCGCCACCTATGAAGAAAAGAGAACGCAGTAATTGTAACCGCTACATATTTGAAATTTTGTATTTAGAAAGATATTCCTATATCTTTAAAAATGGATATAAAGTTTCCTTTTTAAAAAGGACAATTATTATTTTTTAGTTATTCTCCAATAACATAGTTCCTTTATCTTGCTAGCTATCATATAATTTTGAATATTTTAGGAGACTTCGATTTTAGTAACAATTAAAAAGCATTTCTTGAGAGTTAGGTATTTATACCAGGAGTGAAAATGCCATATAGTATTAAAATTTTAAATTCATAAAATAAACTTCGAATTAGTTTAATTTCGACGAGTGGCATACATTTTGGTTTCATGGTAGTCTTTTAAACACTTTATTTGGTGCATAATTCGTTTAACATTACTTCTTGTATCTTCATTTCATGAAGATGTGCTAAAAATAATTGCCATTTTTGACTGAAAAGGAGAAAGAATTAACCAAATTCTCCATTTCACTATCATATGAAGCATTTTTATAGGGAATGCTTTACATAATAGTATATTGGAATAATGAATAATAACGACACTTAAAACAAACAGCAGCTCACAATCGATAGTAAACAACAGAACACAAAGTGGTCAGATAGAACTCAGTAGGGGGAGAGAATTCACATAGCTCTAGCCATTCACTAATGTCTCTCTAAACTCCTGCTATTCGCCACTCTCCCATTTTTTTAGCTGCACTCAACTGCCGACTCACTATTATTCTTCTGGCTATTCGATATACGACTCGATGCTGCTTCGATACTAGACTCCAAAATTCAGTGCACGGCTCACTTCTCAATTCACTAATCACTTGAGCTCCATTCAGCGCTTACGCTTCGATGGACTGAGCCAACTGTTTCGTCGCTGACTGTATACACAACTTAACACACACTCTTTTATTGCTTCGTTAGCAGGATATAGAAGGTTTTTGAAGAATCACCATAATTCACCTCCTGTGTTAATATCACCAAAATTTCTGGCGATTCCAGTATCATCCATTTTGTTGTCAAAGTCGACAAATACAACGCCATTTCGCCGAGAGGTTGGTAAGTTTTTGCCAAGTCGAGGGCCATCCAATAGAGCTGTTCGAAACACTATCTATCCTTCTATGGAACTAACTGTATTGGCAGTCATTTCAATTATTAATTTGTTGCAACCATTCGGACTGCACTTTTTTCCTGGCCGAAATTCACGTTCTATGAGATGTTTCCTTATTCCTTAAAATATTATAGCCTAAACAGATAAATTAAAAATTATTGATAAAAATTGAATAAGTCACAAATATTTCTCAAATAATCATGATTTTACAAGCACATAAAAAGCTGCTATTTCATACTGAGACTAATAAAAAGTACGAAAGAAAGCTATTTTAATAAATTACTTGGATTTATGAAGCAGAAAACGATTATTTTATAAAACATTGACTCTATCACTGTTTATAATTAATCTCGAATTGCGCATTCATCTAAGGAAACATGGTTTATTGAAATTATTCAGCATAGAAATTTGATAACTCTTATAGAAATTCTTTTTCATAATTTGTAGTTCTCAATTATGCATTAATATTCACCTTGACTTTCTTCAGGCAACATAAAATTTGTAAGCGATTTTTCATTCATTTCCTTACATGCTGTAGTTTTAAAATTTAATAAACTTAAATATTTCTCATAACAATGCTGAACTAAATGTATTTAGAACTTAATTGTCAATTTAGCGACTTATTTATTTAATTACTATTAGGTAGAAAGTAGTTATATCTAGTAGGTAATTTGAGAAAAAAAAATAAACTGAAATTTTTTTAATTTCTATAATAATGAATTATAAATTAAATATATTAAAAGGAAAATAATTAAAATAAAAAAAAGTATTTTTTACATTTATAAATAAATATTTTTTTAAAGTATGTTTTAGAAAACTATTTTTTAATTTTTTTCTTCTTCTAAGCGTATTTTTTAGACCTTAAAAAAATCGGTTAATTTATTACAAAATTCTTTTTGAATCAAGAAAAAAATTATTATTTCAAAACAAAAGTTAATTGATTCGTGCTCGTTGTAATGTTTTTAATACTTTGTGCGAACATAAATTTTTTATTCATAAATTTGACAGCATGGAATATATTTTGGAAGTTATTCGAATACATTTTTCGGTTTTTCCTTAATCATAAGTCTTCTATATACATTCTCGAGTGAATACTCTAAGAGTCAAAGAGATACAAAAATAAATCAGAATACATTTTTTTGAATCGACAGAACAAAAAAATATGGCAAATTCTTCATAAGTCTGAACATATTCTTTCCAGTGATTTTTGATGCAGACGATTTTGCATAATGGGTTTTGACTCATAGCGGAAGAGAAAAGAAAGCATTAAAATGAACTTTTACCATTCACTTTTTATTTAAAAATACAGAACGTGGTACATTTCATTGCGGTTTTTTGGAATAGGAAAAACTTTGTAATTTTTGGAGACGCACGAAGTCTTGGAGAAGAAGGCGAAAAAGGATTCCAAATTATTCTTTGCATTAATCTAAATGAGAGAAAAAGCTAAAATTTTTTTGCATTATTCAAAGCTTTTTTTTTCGCTTTGAATTTTCTTCAAGTCTTATCTTATCTTTATAACTATCTTCATATTTAAAAAGACAGATAGGGGGATGTATAAGAGATCTTGAGTTGACTTAAAAGTAAGAATATAATTTAGCACCTTTCAAATTAATTCCTTTTTCTCTGGAAAATTCTGAAACTATTATTTTAAATGTCTCATTAAATATTTTTCATCTTTTCATTATAAACTTTAATGGTTTGAAATCACAATTTAGAATGTTTATATTAATTATGGAAATGTTGTCATGACGAGCCAGAGTAAGGTCGAATAAGGATAAGGATTTAATTAAACAAGATTTCAATTTTTTTTCTTCTTCTATTTGGAAAGTAAACACAGTCTATTTCTCAACTTTTATGTGTTCGAATTCTTTTAACACGTCAATAACTTATAAATGATTAGTACGAATGCAAATCTGAATAAACGAAGATGAAAATTCATAAATTCAGATGAAAATTCCTTCATTTATAATAAATGGTTTGCGCTTTATTGAAATCAAAATTGCTGGCAACAGGTTAAATGCGTCGGGGCCAAATGTCCATCCTTTGATGTTGAGGGGCAGTTGCCAGGTCATATGTCACCCTCAAAATTTAAAGGCCAGTCCCAAAATAGCTGTGATGTTACTTTAACCCTTTCTAGGGCCGTGGGAAGTATGCTTCCCACCAAATTTATCAATCTTTGTATGAATTTATGTAGGTTGACATAAGTTCTGATAAATTTTTTTAGAAAGACAGAAACTTAGATGCTTTCGTTTTTTATTTTACACAAAATGATGTGTATTGTTTTGATACTTAATTATTAATTAACCAAATTAATTAATTAATAAAATTAAATTTATCTAATAAGCTAAATGAATTCCTTTTCTCATTCTAATTTCAAGCCTAAAAATATTTTAACATAATATGACTAGAAAAAAAACGTCCCTTTAAAGGGTTAAAACGGGTCGTGAATATAACTAAACTAAATTAAACCAAACTATTAATTGATATTCTCAAATTTTCCTATTTATTACTTTGGAAAAGAAAGGATATTTAAGTAAAAGCTGTAAGATATTTATTTAAATAAATATTTTTTATTAATTAAAAATTATATTTTTGTGTGAAAAAGATGTTTTTTTTATATTTTTGGTGTTGCCATTTCTGTTGAACAAAATATTATACGCAGTTTAAATTATTTTGTTTATTTGTTTCCAAATTGTTCTTTGCACTGCAAAAGAAAATTTTGTATCATACTTTATAAATTATTAATAAAAGAAAAAAAATTAATTTGCTACAGTTTTTAAATTATTTGGTAGAATTTTTAATTTTCCGAAATTATAAAATTGTTTGCTATATCTAATATTTTCGCTAATATTAAAATTATTGTTGCAGAACATTAAATGCATTATAATATTTTATGTATTGTCTACATTGGAGTTATAGGCCTTTAAAAATACATTGCGTATCATACCATTAAATATACTTTGAATTTCTCACCTATTTTACTCGATGCAGTAGGAAACACATGATTGAATTACAGCCTTAATTATATAGCACCCTGAATTTGATCAAAAATATTGGAAGAAGATAAGGATAGCATTTAATGACGGTTTTAGTAATAGTTGTTTATACATAGTTTATTTTTTAAAATAGAAGACATGGAAATATTTTTATTCTACACCGGGTATGTTTAATAACACCAAACTGTTTAAATAATAATTCTGTCATAATAATTTTATTGTCAGAATGAATGTATATATGTAATGATATTCTAATTCTAATTTCAATTTAATTAATTTCCAAGATTTTATCTTAATTTAGCCCATAGTAACTTCATTCTAAAAATATTCTCTTAATTCGTGATCTAATTCCACTTTCGGTTTAATTAATTCCTCAGTACTACATATCAAATGAAAGTGATGCTTCCATTGCTGCTGTCAAAGGTCACAACATCAAATGAAGTGATTCTTCCGGCCTATGTTATATACATAGGCTGGAAATCCTATGTTATATAAGACTAGCGATCATTTGTTTCACGCTTTTTCCGACTTCTGCTTTTGTGCCTTGCTGTGGCGGATGTGCCTTGTCCGCGTCTCTGCTTGTAAATAATTATGCTTTCACGAAATGAATATTAAAATTAATTTAAAAATATAACATGTCTATTCAACGCCTTAGAACCTGCATTCTGCTTCAACCAAAATAATGCTACACACACGCACGCACGCACGCACGCACACACACACGCACACACGCACACACACAACACATACACAGAGACACACACACACAGACACACACACACATATAAAGTCAGTGTTTTTGGAACTAATTTTTTTCATGTAATCCTTTTCCCCATATCTTGAAGGGCATGTTCAATAATTTTGGGGCCTTTCCTCTGAGTAGTTCGCTGTACAGAGAACTCAAAGTAGGGGTGTTTTAATTTTGACCACCTTGTACTAACTGATTTATAAGGCATTATGAAACTATTGAAAAACTATTTCGTATGTTATCATACAGGTTAATTAACAGACAATTAATTTAGCAAAATATTAAGCTAATGTATTCTAACTGGCAGTGCATAGGAGTAAAAATTTGCAGAACTTGGTATATCAAGAAGTAAATGAAAAATCGACTACAAAATTGCACCTTTACAAACAAGAAAACAGGTGTCATTCAACAATCCAAACAGACAATCAAACTAATCTAAAAATTACAGTAGAAGATAGAAATTTAAGAAAGGATGGCTGAAATATAGAATCGACGAACAAAAATCCTAAATTACTTTCCAAATTTCAAACCTCTTCTAATATCATTATAAATAGCTTCTCAACGACCAGGTCTTGCTGCAGAATTCTTAAGCTAACATTAATGACTTCACTCTGCTTTAGTGCCCGAGCAACATGGAACGTCCCTCCTCCCCCTCCATCGTGCAACTCTTCATTTCCCCAAAATTATACTTCATGCACCTCCCTCCCTCTTCCAGGTGATAAGCAAGGCGTGAGTTGCCCCAGGAAATTGAGCAGTTAGTCATAAATGGTCCATCAAGGTGGCAGGAAAATTTCGTAATTATACTTTGTTAAATGAATAGGAGATACTCGTGAAGAGAGGAAACCGCACTTAACGAGTACATACTTTTTCACGAAGGTTCCGAAATATTTGACATGTAGAGAATTGAAGAAAAATAGAGGAAGTTTTTTTCCTCTTTTTTCTTTCATAATTGGTGTGAAACTGGGGGGTGAGGGGGTTATATAGGGATGATAGCAGTTTATTTAAATATTTTCATGTTTTGGATTTAAAGAAAAGGAGAAGCAATTCTACTTTTATTTTCTCTTATACAAAAAATAGTCATTATAATTGTAAAAAAATTTGGTCTCTATATGTTAACGAATCTCCATATTTTAGGTCGTCTTGAATAAAAATTTCGTAACTGCACCTTTCGGTCTGTCTGTTACCATAGTAACTCAAAAATGCATTGACTAGAGAGATAATATTTACTTTGCATTCACCACATCAAATGGATTGCCTTCTTGCAAATTTGTACAAAATCTGTTGAAGGTGAGTCTATAGGTATGTGATACAAATAATTCAAAAGTGCAAAGAGCTAAATGTATGAAATTTTGCATGTATTTCTCTCAGTTGAAATGACACATAGAGAAGGGGAGAAAAATTAGGAGAAATTGGTGGTTTATAAGGTGATGGTGGGAGTTTGTTTTAATATTTTCATGTTTTAGATTTTAACTAGGGGAGAAATAATTGTACTTTTATTTTTTCTTATATAAAAAAGAGCTCTTATAATCGTCAAAACATTGGACCTCTAGAATTTGTTGAATTTCCGTATTTTAGAGTTCCTTGAGTGTGAGAAACAAAATTTTGACATTATATATCTCTCTTTGTCAGTTAAGAGAGTTATTCTTATTTTATGTCTTTTTATGTGTATTTCTTTTATCTTAATAAATACTCCCACGATTTACAACAAATTTGGGTGTCATCTGTTGAAAATAAAGAGCTAAATGTGTAAAATTTTGCATGCATTACTTTCAATAGAAAGACAGAATTATATTTGAAGCTTTGCACTAAATCTGTTGATGGTGTGAGCCTATGGCTGTCCCTTTATTTATATGCACATTTAACAACAGAAAAATGCAACTTTTTAGTAATTATAATTTATAATTTTTATGATTAAAATCTTATTTTCATATTAAAATTTAGATCCAATCATTTGAAAGAAAGATGTCCAAAATTCATATTAGATTTTCTTCGATATACTATAAACGTGAAACGCAATAGTCTTTTGTTGACTTTCTGTGACCTTAGAGGGTTTGTCAATCCGATCTTAATCAGACTTTTATAAGGAGAACGAAAAATAAAGTGTTATATTGTGTAAACATATGCAAAAGTGTGTGTCAGGAAAGAATACTCCTTCCATTTTAATTCAACTAAGTGCTTCAAACAAATTTTGTGCTTGGATTTATGTTATATATCATTTTTCAGACTAATTGATTGTTTGTAACATATTTCTAGATTACTACTAGATGAATTCTCAAAATAACCTCTTAATATTGGAAATCACTTTCAGTTCATTTCAGTAACAGAAAAGTACTTCACTATTTATATGTCATAAGTAAGAAGCCATCTGTTGCCCTTTTTTTAAAAAAAATATGATAGAGATATATTCATGTCAAAAATATAAGATTTTAAGAAATATAGTCATGAAGAAATATCCCATAGTAGGTGAAAGTCACCATATTTATGTATACAACTAAATATATTTCACAAACACTGATGGTAAGTTTTATTTTATTTGATGTATAGCGATAATTATCTGTCTATTTTAATCGGTAGAAGTCTGATTTGGTTATCAGGGTTATTTTGAATTCTATTGCTGTTCCTTTTATTTGACCTATTAGATTTTAAATACTTTAATTTAAATTGCTTTGTTTCCTGCTTGCAAAGACAGAATTTTGCTTTTGTATTGGTCGCTCATTTCCAAATATATTAGCTTTTAAAGTTTTATACATTCGATTAGTTTTGATGCTGAACACCAGCTTAATATTTTAGAACTAAATTATTTGTTAATTGATTAATTTAATGAAATCTTGATACATTATGAATGGCGTCGTTTAATAGTGAATTTAAGAAAAACTGATTGAGTGAATTTTAAAATATTTAAAACTATGAATTCTAAACTAAAATATGAAAGTAGAGAATATTCAAAACAAAAAATGCTTTTAGCACATTAATAAATTTGTTTAAAATTGTTTATTCAATTTAATTTATTTGATTTTTTTTCTCTGCATTTAAAAAATGAAAGGTGGTCAAAATATTTATTTGATTTTAAAAATGGATGTTAAACACATTTCTGTATTATAGAAAATAACCTTTTAATGGGTTTATTTCGAATTCAAACCAAAACTGCCAAATGCCAAATTTGTCATTCAAAATGTAAAAAGTTCCGATTTTTCTCTCAAGAGATTATTTTTGATGCAATAATTTATTTCTGAAAAAATTTAGCAATACAAATTTTCTTTAATATGTTGTGAAAATAATTTTATTTTAAGAGGTTAATTACGGATTTAATTTTCAATTGTATAAATGAGTCCAATCATTAATATTTATTTTTTTTAACTTCATTATTATTATTATTATTCATTAGGCGATTTATAGCCAAATGCTCTCAAAATAAACATTTTAAAAGTTAGTTTTCTCTTTTATCTATAATTATGTAAGAAATACAACAAATTACATATGGTTATATGAATATGGTTAAGTGAAAGCCTATTTCTCATTCTTAAAATATTTCCCATTTTGAGAAAAATATTGCTTTTTATTCATTCTGTGAGTTAAAAATATTTTATACAACAAAAACATCGGGTAACTGTGCAAGCTGTTATCAACATCAATCAGTTTCCCTTTTTTTCCCTTTAAAAATATTTGACATACAGAAAAAATATTTCGTGCTTGTTACAAGGGTGTTCTCTCAATAACAGCGTCTATACGATCCCATCATCGTATACGATTACATGTCTCTATTACGCATCGATGCAACATTAAAGCACTTCTTGAACCAGTTGATGTGAAAACAACCCAAGCGAAGGCGCTTCCTTTTAACTTTTTATAAGGCATCTCAAGTCCCTGCAATAGCTCCTCTTCTGCCATTATCCACTTTAAAACAGGGATCACCTACCAGCCAGGAAAAAAAGCTTTGACAAGGTAATAGGCTTGTTGAAGAAAGCGCTTTTGGTCCTGGGCACAGCCATTTTCTCAGAAAGGGCTGAAAAGAAAAATGTCAACGTTTAGAGACAACTTAAAGAGACCTCTTTTAAATGTGTTTACCGTAAGGAAACGAAGTACATCAAGATAGAGACGATCCTTAGGGGTTGTCCATTCACTGAATATCGGGGAAGTTATAGGTACGAATCTACGATGTACTTGCATGCCGCACGTTTGAAAAGCAAGTAAATAATAGTTTTATTCAATAATGTTTCGGTCCTCTAGTTGAAAACGCTAGTTTAATGGTGGTTGTTCTCTTTCTTTTTGCCGTTGCTTGGTCACCTTATTTTGATACAGCTTTTCTTTTAGCCGAACTCAATTTTTATACCTTCACTAGAATTTGAGAATAAAATATTCTCCCATACTTATTTACCTGTTTGCTATTCCTATTATAATCTAGTAACACAGATATACTGAAAAAATATTGTATAACGCTGTATATTACAGTAAAAAATTGAACAAAATTGTATAATATTATGCATAATGCCGCTCTATCTGGTAATCTGAACCTACCTATTGCATGTTCCATTCTAAATGTAGCATCTTCTATTCGAATTACGATCCAGGTAGTTGGAAATGAATACGCTTGCATTTACTGCATTGTGTCTTTGTTTATCCCCAAAATTATGCGAGGTTTTCAGATTAAATGGATTGCTTTCCTTGGATAATTTAAGTATTAATTAACAGTTCTAGAAGTACTTTAATGATGCATATTTGTGTTATACAGATGCATAGCTATACCCAATGATAGTACCATGCATAATTGTAAATGCTGTTCCAGTTTTTCTTATTGCCCATGAATTATACAAAAATTATGGGAATTCGAAAATGTGCTAAATATTCATGAAAAATGTAAATTTATTATTTGCAAATATGACAGTTTTGTTTGAAGATGAAGCTTACTGCTTCTTTTGAATATCTTTTCTCTGACGGTGGAGATGGGGTTATCGAAAATTTTCCCTCTTTTGGACTGAGTCGATTCTGATAGATAATTGAATAGATTGGTTCTTTATATTGTTAATTACGCAAAATTTAAAATAATTTTATTGCTACTGTTTATTTTTTTTCATACAGCTTGCAAATGCCCATCGAATGTTCACAAGAAAATTGTTCTTCATGGAAATGATAAAAATGATTTCATGAACTTTCCTGAGATAGATTTGGTCTTCATGTTACATACATGAAAAACTCATAATTCATGACGAAATTCGTCAAAAAAAAAAAAAAATCGACGTCTCATTGTTAGGGAATTATTTTTAAAAATGTCAGGATATGTCTAAGCGTAAGAAGCAGTACGATGTGATTTATATATTAGCGAATTACTTCTGCGTCCCTGAAGAATAAAAGTTTTGAGTCTTGTATGGTCTGTCTACATCTGGTATGATGTACAGGTGGTTATCAAAATAATAGAAACACCTGTGAATAAAAGTGACATTTTGAATGCGCTTCGTAAGCATTTAAATATAATAATAGCCACCAGTTTATTTTATGAATAGTAATGTATATATTCTGGTAGTATGTGTCAGCTTTTTTGAAGTTATGTAAATATTGGATTTTTTTTCAATTACGTAAAATATCGGACCTCTCAGATTTTCAGTAGGAAACCGTCTAGCTGGAGAAAGTGTAACCGAAACTTTTAGACGTTTCTTGAGGTACGGCGTCTTAAGCCATGACAGCTTACACACAGAGCCGCAAGACAAGTTCGGGAAAGCAAAGTAATGGGCGGAAAGAGAAGCTAAGTGAAAGAGACCGACGGGTATTGAAGCGGATTGTAATGTCTTAAAAGCGAATAACTGCAGCAAAAGTCACCGCAGAGCTCGATACCCATCTGGATTCTCCAGTGTCAATGATTACAGTTAGAAGGCACCTTCATAAACAGAATATTTATGGAAGAGCAGCAATTACCAAGCCACTTGTCACAGATGTTTATGGTAAAAGTCGTCTACAGTGGTGTCACACTCACAAGACTTGGTCGATTGATAAGTGGGAGAAAGTAATAGGATCTGAAGAATCGTGTTTCACACTTTTCCCTACAACAGGACAGGTGCACGTTTGGAGGACACCTTCACAAGCATATGGTCGTGATTGTCTCCTTCAATATGTCAAGAATGGAGATGAATCTGTCATGATATGGGCAGCCATGTCATGATTTTCTGCTGGACCAATCGTAACCCTCAAAGGAAGGATCACTGTGAAGAAGTATAGAGAAATTGTAGCTGATCAGGTTCATCCTATGATGCAGATTTTGTTTCCTGTACGAGATGAAATCTTCCAGGTTGATAATGTTCTTATTCATGCAGCGAGACTTGTCCAGTCAAGGTAGGATGAAGTTAAACATCTGCCTTGGCCCGTACAGTCTCCCGTCCTCAATATAATTGAACCGCCCTGATCTATTTTAGAGCTTTCAATACGGGATCGATATCCTCTACCGGCATCTCTTCCAGAACTTTCACAATAATTGCAGAAAGAATGGTACAATATTCTTCTAAACATTATTCAACACTTGTATGAATCGATTCCTAGGCAAATCCAAGCTGTATTACATGCCAAAGGCGGTCCTGCACCATAAAAATAAATGATTATAAATCTAAAGGGTTTCCATTATTTTGATAATTACCTGTATAATCATGTACTCGTAAATAATCTTAAGTAATTATTTTGTGAAAGAAGGTTTTGAAAGAGCATGGACTATTGTATCTTGACTTGACTAACAGGCATTGTGATAAGACAGTGATAGAGAGTGCAGATGAGACAAATAAATGATATGTTACGAGTTTGAAAGATATGCACATATCTTTTTAAGAGTCTGTAGCCTCATAAAATATTCTTTGCTTTCGCTTCGATCAGAAGGTATAAAAAATATTACTTTTCTTTTTAAACATATTTCGATGCTGTACTTTTTGAAACACGCAAAGGAATTCGCAGACGGTATATTTCATCTTCCTTCCAATGAAAACTAAAGCAGAGACATGCTGTCCATCGTTGAAAATTTCTTTTTGTTGTTTTTGATCCCAGGTGATATAGTTGCACTATACCACCTCCATGAAACCAAAGATCTCTGAAAAGTAAGCAAAATCGGATCCCTTAAAATCTCAAAAATAGTAAATTTAAACATTTAAGAATGTGATTGAGAGAGGCGTGATCTGCCTTGCACCAAGGACATTCAGCAAAGATCTTCCAGCCATGCTGGAAGATGAAGGATTTGGTATGTCCACTCAAAAAACGGGAGAGAGCGAAGAAAATTTCCTTAAACATGCTTCATCCAATTCTTCGCGAAAAGGGATTTCAAATTAAAAAAATAACGATTTAAAGTTACATATACAGATGAAAGAGAAAAGAAGTATATCCAAAAGGTCTACGATTAGAAATTATTTACATGATTAGATGATTTTTTTTCCAAACTCAGTCGCACTGAATTTGAAAAATAAAAATAAAAAAGAGATCCAAAATATGTAGAAAAACACGATGAGGATATTGTCTAAATAGTATAATTATGACCCAAACATTATAGGAAATTCCACGCACTTCTTTATGTCGGGTGTGCTTATCACTTTCTTCTTCATCAGATGTTAATATTTAAATTATTGTTTGGATTCATGAAGAGAGCTTTATCTGGTGATAATTTTTTTCCTCCCTGCGGCTATTAAAAATATATTTCTATATTGAATTTTTTCTAAGTAACTAGACATCTTCTTTTTCGTAATTCGTTCTGATGACAAAACAAACCAATGCCCCTTTTATCTTGTGAATAATTAATCATCAAGATACAGTCATTGGGATTTTCTTTTACGTAGATACATGCAGGGCGCTTTTCGAGAACTGTATATACCTTAACTGTTGCTGAAGTACGAACCGATATTTATAATTGGACTCTTAAAACATTTTTTAATTAATCATAATAAAATAAACGCCTGTCTAAATTTCTGATAAAAATTATAATAATCTTTTAAATTTCATAGCCAGATTTGGTCCTTCCCAGTTGAATCAGAAAATAGTTGAGAGTTGAAAATTAAAGAATTGATAATTGATTTCTGAGAATAATTAACTATTACTATTGGGTATTCATAATTTTGTAGAATTTTAGAATACTGATTGAAATACAGTACTGATTGAAAAAAAGATTGCTAAATGCCATACTTACCAATATGAAATGAACTAGATCCATTTAAAACTCTTTAAAAATTATTTGTTAGAGTCGCAAGAACTCTTCTTGCTGCTGTTTTATTCTATTACAAAAAAAAAAAAATTCTTTACAAATCCAAAGAATTTTCCAGTCTAGAACTGGCAAATACATGAGTCTAAATCTGACGTAAAATCTAAAATAGGATTATTTGAATATCTTCTAACTGAATATCTTAAATTCTTTTTATCAAAGATGTAAAAAAGAACACCAACAACTTTAGAATGATTCTTCAAATCTTCTCTGCCGTTTTTTGTTCACTGCATAGAAAAGAACAAAAGATGTTAAACCTCGAAGCGTAAAATTCAAGATCTAACCAAGTAATGCGATTAAAAATACAAGCAATAAAAATTTTTTCAAATAGAATATTTTATAAAACCTTATTTTGTTAAATACGGGGGTAACAATAAAATTTCCCTTTTTTTGTTGCGAAAAGACTACTATGGAAATAGAATTAGAAGAGAACCAAAGAATTTGATTAAAAAGGATAAAAAAGCATAGTATAGAATCAGTCATAAATTAAATAAAGAATGCGTTCTTCAGAAAACCACAGTTATTTGTTAGCCGTGAAATATTTCCTAACTTCTTTTTATATCAGATAGGTTTTTCTCATTTTATTAAGTACAGATATTTTTGTTCATAACAGTGGCATGAAAATTTTTGATTTATGCAATAAATAATATGGCGTAATGGATTATATATATTGCTTATATGGAAATTTAAAGAAAAAAATGAAAAATAAAATGTAAGAATAAATGAATGATAAGAAAGATGGAGGATAAAAATGCAAAATTTAAAACCAAAATTTAAAATACAGCAAACCGCAGATATTTTTTATTTGTTAAATATATTCTATTGCGTTTCTCTCTCTCTCTTTTATTGAAACATTTATAAAAACCCAGTGCACCACAAAGTATCACACGGGGCTTACAGAAGCAAATATGCAACACATTATATAAAGAAATAGAAGAAAATTTAACAGTCATGAAGGATTACAGATGTCAGCAATAAATTTACAGAAATTTTCAAAAGCACTTCTGGTGGAAATAATTGGTGAAAATCTGGAGGTCACTTTATATTAATGCCCTTGAGAGCCAGTCTTAGGATCTGTCTTTCTTTGACAAACTTGGAACATAGAAGCGCTTCTTTCTTTCTCTCTCTTAAAAAAAGAGCATAGTCAGAAAATAATTCCTTGCATGATTTTTAAGGATATTTGTTATATCAGCCTAATTTTTTAAAAATACGCCTCGATGAAGCTCATTAGTCATATGATCTTTATAATTACTGCCGAATGATATTTTGCTTTGCGTTATAAATATCTGTTCAATAAATTCGGATTTATGAATAATATAACCTAAATTTCAGCTTTATCTTATATTTTAATTACAAAATAACAAAACTATCATATTTATACAAAAAATATAAATAAATTAAGTATAAATATATCTAAATAATCTTGTATGGAAAACAAGGCTTAAAATTAAATTATTTCCCATAAAACAGTAAATAAACGACTATAATAAATGTAACCATTATGATTATTTAACATTCTCACTTCCATATAAGCTCTAAGATCTATCCTGGTGGGCCATTTCTGTATCTATAAGGGGTACAGGATGTAAAGCGAGTTACATCATTGATGCCCTCGCTTTACATCTTAAATCCTTCGCTTGAAACAGAAACTGGGCCACCAGACATTGGCAGCTGCGTTCGTCCAGGCAGAGAGACGAGGAGGCTAATGCTGTTATGGACATGAATTGTAAGATGTATTTGAGGACTCTAATTATCTGTTTCGTTTCCTATCTGCTAGTGGTTCTTTACAGGTAAAAAAAGGGTGAGGGGAAGGAAATTTGCATTGAGTATTTAAAAGCATTATTCAATAGGCTGGGCCACTTAAAAACTTAAAATAGTATTAATCTTGGAATTAAATTATGTAAACATCACTCTGGTATAAAACAGTTGCATGAAAAACATACAAATAAGAGTTAGCGACATGGAAATCAATACACGTTATCTCATAAAAAAAGCAAAAAAAAAAAAAGAAACTTTAACTAATTAGTTTGTTCTCTTAAATTCTGTTTGCCTGCTGTTGTTCGACAATATAAGATGAAAGATTCCTCAGCCAAACATTCAGAATCACAAATAGGAACCAATAACAACTCTTAAAAAGAAATCGCTTGATATATTGCTATATCAATATGATAATAATCTAGCTTGCAATCAATTCGCACAATATTACTCATTCTCTTAGTAGAAGAATATTCAGCATTTGTGCAATGTAGTCATTCACCTATCTGCATCTGTATCCTTCTTGTTTAGAGACGTTTTATCAGTTCACTTTGTAATAAGCTCTCTTTTGACTCTCGAACTCGCGGCCAATTACAGTAATTCGCTATCATCATTGGCTGTGAGGGAACTTTCATGTGTTTAAAAATGTAAACCTCATTTTCTATCAGAAGTTTTAAATTTCAGAAAAACTATATACTAGAATTTTATTTTAAAATGCAAATATCTACATAAAACTAATTTCCTTCAGCTAATCATAGCGAAATATAAATGGTTTATCAAGTACTAACAAGTACAAATTATACCCACGCATTGAAAAAATATTCATGCCAAAAGTAATGTTCAACTGAAAAATATATTCTATGTTGGGAAATTTATGATATTTCTATTTGCAACGAACCATTTAACTTCTTCGCGTGCTTTAGTGATTAAGTTCTTTTATTTCTAGACGAACTTTTTACATAAGACGTATTGGTATGTTAGGTTTTCTAAAAATGTATGATATGCGCTCCATATCGTGATGAAAGTAATTAGATGGAGCTGTAAGAAATAAGAACCAGTTCAAGCTGTCTAAGAGAGTAAAAATGTATCTATATTTATATGGGAAAACAATTAGATGAGTAAGGAAAAATCATGGCCTATAAAAATGAAGACAGAAATTTGTTCAGAGATAAATGGATTGTTTAAAAAAATTTTCTTTCTGTATTTAATTGATCTAATCAGCTTTTACTAGTTATTAACAAGGTTTGGAGAAAGGCCAAAGGTCTACTTTTTCTTTCTTTATATAATGGAAGGATGTTTTGAGAACTGGCATCAGCGAATTGACTATTTTTGAATTTTTTTATTTACATGAAGTTGATTTCACTTTCTGAAAATTGTGTCATGTGGCTTAATTGATTCAAAACTCGTTGTGCTCATTCAGTAAACAGTGTGAAAAGGTGTTAAATTTCGTAAAGATAAAAAACTCTTGGAAAGACCAGAGAATAGTTTGGTTTCTCTAATTTTTTGTATATACCTCTTGATAAAAGTATTATTGCCATATTAGCACAAAATATCGAAAAACATTATAATTATATATTTCCGACATTAACTAGGGTTCAGAATATCGAGCAACATCGTGGGAATATCGCATAATATCTAGTACTAATAGAGAGAGTACTGATGAGGAAAAAAAATATTGATTGTTAAAAATAGCCGTTCAGCCGTTCAAACGAACATTTTTTTTCTTATGAGGGAAAAAAAATTAAAAAACTTTTAATGAGTTTTTTTCAAAAAGAATATCTTGTTTTTTTAAAAATAGTTGCGAATTAATCCATTTAATTGGAGATAAATATTATCTCTTAAAACAACAAGAACAAGCAGAAAATAAAAGTAGGCGTAACATATATAACTTATCACTATCAACTATTTATAATAAAATGCTGTATTTCTAAAATTCAGAGAACTATAGATATATTTCAAGAACTATGTGAAAAGTAATCGATGGTAATTTTTAATGCTAGCTATTTTTAACAGATGAGTTCCCAAATTTAAACTTTCTACAAAATCAAATATTAAAATATAATTTTATTCTAAATAAATGACTCAACACAAGATTCATTTCTTCTGAATGAATTGAAACACAGAATACATATATCCTATTTCAGTATATCCTACATTGAATCACGCTCACAGGTCTGTATCAATTAAAAATTATTGAATAAATGAAATTATAAGCCACTCATAACTGCAAAGTCATGCAGTAGTTTTGAATCATAACTACAAAGCCATTCATAACTATAAAGTTAAGCAGTAGTCTTGAGGCCATAACTGCAAAGCCAAGCATAAAATGCGAAAGGTAGGTTAATGAATAATTCTACCAATACCATGTATTATTCGTCAATAAATCTCCAAGGGAATAACCTAAACTCGGTATATTTCCCCTCAAGGCAATTGCTATTTGCCACTCCAACGTACTTTGTTAAGGAATTCGAATGAAGGGGTGCATCATGAATCGCAGATCTTCTAATTAGATATAACAAATTATTGAATTCAAGAACATGACATTATTAAATTAAAAGTTAATGAACTTTTGTTTGCTGTTTGATATACAAGTTTCTTAATATAAAAAATGTTAAAAAACGAATTGTAAAAATATTTTCAATTACTACAGAGGAATTTAAAATAATGAATTGCTTGAATGTTTCAAATTTAACTTTTTAATTAAAGAAGCATGAAATCTAATTTAGTCAATTTGCATCTTCTCTTCATTGCGTGTAGGGAATATTTGAGAGTGGACATCATGGTTTAAAACAATGGTCAAATAAAGATGATATCACTTCAGGAATGGGCTTCATCTTTAAACTTCGTACCGCCTTCCTGTGAATTGAAAGGACGTTTGAACATTGATTTTAAAGCGACATGTGTGACAATTCAATAGATTCAGTTAGGTGAACGTCCAGATTTAAGGCTATTTTATGATGGATCTCGTAATTTTGAACCGCGGCCAGGCGATGAGAACGACAACTGAGCTGGCACCACTCTGCAAACTTCCGCAACCCACAAGCTGAAGGAAGTGTGGCCCCAACGGATTCAACGAGCACCGGGCCGGCTTATACGGCAGTCCTTTGGTAGAATTAGGTCTCGAGCCTTAAACTCTCCGCTTTTGAGGTCAAGACTTTATCACCAGGCCACTGCAGCCCGGAGTTCTTATGAAAGAATCGGGACTCGATTTCAGAAGCCTCCAGTGTCGAAGCAGACTTTTTAGATGGCGAGTAGTGATTCCCCTCACATTCCCAAAATATATCAGTTTTTGGTTCTAAAATTCACAACCATATATTCAACTAATAACTGCAGTTTCTATTTTGTCTTGGGAGAAATTTTGCAATTTATTCAGTAGTTTTATATTTCTAGTCCTTTCATTAAAGGTAGCGCTTAACTTTTCTAACTCAAAATTTTTACTAAAACTATTATAACATTAAAAAGAACTGATTTAAAAACAAAAAAACTAATATTTAAGATGAAATTCTATTGGCAAAAAGTATTATTATATTTAGCATTTAGGTTCAAAGGATTCCTAGGTCAACAAGTTTTCTAGGGTCTTAAAAAAAAATTTAGGCTTTCAGTAACTTCTTTATATAGTTTTTATAGGATTTCAGTTTTGCTTCTGTAACTTTCAGATTGGAAATTTCTGCATTAAAAAACATTTTTTTTTATATAAGGCAATTTGTTCATCAGATCCAAACTCGATTTTCTAAAGGTTAAAAGAAATTACTCTTGCCTTTTCCATTACACTTTTATGGCTTACAGGTTTTCATCAATCTTAGATTGTTGTTTCTGAAAGAAATAAGTTCTTTCAATTCTCAAAAATCAATAATAGCAATTTCAGACGATTTCCTTTAAAAACGAAGAAAGGTTATAAATCATAATCCTTTAAAACTAGGATATGCGCTCATCTAGACAGACTGTTACCCTGTCAGCAATATATTGGATATAACTGTCAGAGTTTAACTAAAGAAAACTGTTGTTATGTCATGCATATTGGTAGAGTGGGTAAGGAACAAAAAAGTATTATATGTAGGAAATGCACTTAAGATGCAAATATATTTTAACATCAAAAGTTTTGTTTTCTTGCAGGGGATGCAAATTTATAGTAACATCCATTTTTTTTGCACTATATCTTTTCTATCCATAATATTCACGAATAGTCAAATCAAAACTACTCACGTAAATGGATTTGAAACTGTGTGAAACAATAGTGTACATTACTACAATAGTCTGAAATAATAGTGCTGTACTAACAGAAAAAATGCAATACCAAGTGCAAAATAAAAATAATGCTAATAGAAAAAAATATTAGCTATAATTTGCAATTGAAATGAGAATATTATTAATCAACACATCTCAGCTTTTTAATCTTTGCTACAATACAGCACAAATCTCTCTTTCGATTACCTATGTTTCTTTGCAATAATATTTTTTCTAGATATGATATTAAAATTAAAATTAATCATTAAAATATGATTGAAACAAATGGTGATTTACTAATAGAAAAAAATGCTTTACCGAATACAAAATAAGAAAAATTGCTGAAAGAAAATAATAGAAGTAACTTATAGTTGTCTCGTAATATGAAAATATAATGAATCAACGTAATGTAAAATAATAATAAATTGTAGACCCCCTCCTCATTTCAACACGGCATAAAAATTTTAAGATGCGAAGTTTATGATCTTATAACTAATTTTTTTCAAGTTTAGTCTTATTCGCGCTTATAAAAACAAACATATCTAAATTGATAAATGCCGAAACAGAAGTTGGAATTTTAAATCGGTGGAGTGAATAAAAAAAATAATTCGTTTTTATATTTTTATTTTCCGTTCAGCGTTACGGATAATAATATATACTGATGCGCCATAACTTTTTAAAAATTAATGAAAACAGATTAAACAAATTTAATTTTGAGCATGAAAGACTGTTTCAATGAAACAGTTATGAAAAGAGCTACAAATGATTTGATGGACTCTTATGTATTCTCAAGTTAAAAATTTTCTTATTTACAACTTCCATATTACAGTTGCATTTTAATATGCATTTGTAATCGTCTGACATTCATAATAAGCTCCTAATTCCTATTGAGCAGATATATAGAATTGGTTCCTTGGAATTTATTCTGCAAATTTACAATTTGTTGGGTAGTCATCCAAGTAAGAATTTGTGCTTATACAATCTTCCTAAATCGTTTGATGAATAGATGCCATTGTATGAGAAGATGATGATTACCTTTCCTGTCTTTATTCACAGGTGCCCCGTGAGTGCCGCCAAGCTGGGTGAACGCAGGCCATCGATGGGGGATGATAGCGAGTGCCACTACCGGCTGGTCAGCCTGGGTGGTGCCGCTGTGGGCAAGAGCTCCATCCTCAAAAGATTCCTTTTCGGCACCTACTGTGACAGGCACAGACCTACAGTAGAAGATCTCTACAGCAGAGAATTCGACATAGGTAGGTATCTATCTATGCATATATAAAATCATCATTCAACTTTTCTGGAGACAAGATTTTGGTTTATGTTGGGAATTTACTGTATATGGGCCATTTTCTTTAGTATCGGATATTTTCAATTAGGCAGCTGCTTATCGAGGCAAAGCTGAGATGGGACACCATGAGGGGGGGGGATTTAAACATTGCATTTTCTTGGTTGCCGAATAAATAAGATCATAAAAGAAACAGAATTTGTATGAATTACAAAATTTTAAGGAAATATTAATCTGATATTAATGATAACTCGATCAATTATCAGTTAAAATCAGTAAGGTTTCTATATTTTTTTTATATATCTCTTAATTAATATAATACTTATTGATACGTAATGTCTGTTTCGATAATATTGATTACAAATTTGGACAGCGTCACATATTTTCACAAAGTTAAAAGAAATTGATTAAATTGAAATAAATCATTTACATGTTAAAATGTTTTGAAATAGGGAACAAAATTGATCAGTTTATCAAAAGGCGGGTCTCATAATGAACATTGCTTGTATTGCTGCCATTGATTACCTTGCACGTCGCGCGAAATTTAAGTTAACAAAATTAAAAAAATATATATAATAAGTTATTTAAGCATTCGTGGGTAACATTTTCAGTGATAGTAGTGTATTCACCAAATGCTATTTTTATCTTCTTTTATGCTTAACATAGAAAAAGACAGAATTGCAATCATCAAAACATTCAGTCTCAAGACAATATTTTAACGTTTCAGTTGTACATGAGTCTGACAAACATATTTTTGTTATTATATTTGTCTGTGAACCTGATAAAAACCTCCCAAAAATGAATGAACTCCAAAAAGCTTATAACAGTATAGGTGACATTTATTATATTTAATTGCCTTCGATATTACTAGATTTGCATACATAAATGTTATCGAGATGAAATCTTACGAATGATTCAGGAACATAGAGGCAAATGAATATTAATACTAAGAACAATGTTTTACGACCCATCCTCGGTGCTTTCTCTTTCGAGGATTGTAATATCTTTCTAATTTTTCTTATTTATAAGAGTACCGTACTATTTACCCTAGTGGAAAACACATGTCTCCAACAACAAAATACACACTTGTTAACAATAATAGATGTCTTTATACTTGTTCAGTTGGACAAGTTATTTCCATCGGTTCATTCTTGTGTCTTCTTCTGTCACAGGGTTAAATTAATACTAAGAAGAATCGTTTATGACCAATGACCTATGCTTTCTTTTTGGGTGATTATAATACTTTTCTAATTTTTTTTTAATTTCCTTGAGCAAACGCACTGTTTACACTAGTGGAAACGAAATGTTCTCAGCAACAAAATACATATCTGTTAATAAGACTGAGTGTCTTTATACTTGTTCAAATGGCCAGACTCTTTTCATGTGTTCACTCTTATGTCTTACAGATAATACAGGAGAAGATATTCTATTATTTCGAGCTCTATTTCTGTTATGTTTCAAGTTCTACTAATTTAATCCCAAGTTGGATTGGCTAGTTAACTTCAAATACCATTTAACACTTTCCGATCACCAAATAAATAACAGTTACTTACATTGAAAGTACTTTGCTTGTATTTCATAAATGTGGATTACATCTTTTTTTGGCCAACATTACGCCTATGGCATGGATTTCAAGTCTGTATGAATAAATATTTAAAGCCTGAATCCAACACAGTAAAGTGCAATTAAGTCTTTGTAAGAGGATCTCTATACAATAGGGACAAACTGGAAACGTTAGATTGAATGTCTATCTATCTATATTATATACCTGGAAATCTTTCTTCTATTTAATAATGTCTTATTTATATATAATATAAACATAAGAATAGCATTGACTTCGAGGGTTTTAAAGTTTTTGAAAAGACCTCTGCAAAATTCGTAAATTCCAAAACATCTAGAAATTGATGATAAAAAGAAAGACGCATATGTTGAAAAAAGTTACTTGCAATGGAATTATTTCGAGTAGCATACGTAGATGAACCACTCGATGCCATAAACATAGAAGGATCATTCCATACATTATATAGTAAGGGAATAACGTTCTATTTAATACCATTAGAGGAAAAATGTTCTATAAAATAGTGACATAAAAGCATTGTATGTGTGAGGCAAATAATATCATTTCTAGAAAACAGTGCCAGAACGTTCCATTTCAAAATGTAGGTCATGCAGATTAATGCTTAGTGTTTATATTTAGTAGTAAATTGCTGAGTTACTACAGTTATATTACGTGGAATGTGAAATATATTTCTTGGAAAGGAGAGTATACATTTTTCAACATAAGTCAATATAGATTTATTCTCTTATTCCTTTTTTATTTTTAACTATAATATGTACTTATTTTGGGAAATAAACTTTAGTTCAGGCGCCTAAAAAACATGAATGATAGTAAAAGGAAAATAAAAACGCAGAATAAAAGCATTTTCTGCATTTTTAGTAAAATTTATGCAAGATGATGCTTAAATTTGTGACTTATTCTAAAAAAAATATTAGAATTATTTTGTTTCTATTGTAAATTAATCTGCACTATTAAAAGTTGTAGAGGGATAGGATTCTTTATAATTTCGTTATGAGCTAGATGAAAATAACAGATCAATTTTGAGGAACATTTATTTAACTATTTTCTAAGTCCCACATTTCACCAGACAAAACAAACATGAATATGAAAATACACGATACTCACTTAGAATAATGTTAGGAAATTTCCGGGGTTCGTTTGGATAGTGGAAGTTACATGGTGTGGAGAACGCTCAATCAGCAGGCGGCAGTAGAATAAAAACAACGACGTTTTTTTACACGAAGAACACAGGACAGCACAAAGACGACAACTATATACAGCACAGAGAAGACAATTATCTTCAGCCGCGAGACGTGCAAACAGCAGCACACAACAAAACTTTACTGCAGACAGTAGCGCACAGCAAAGTTCAGCAGTAGCTTGACTCCGTCGCTGCTCTGCTAACCTCTGGAAGATTTGTTCTTCACCGTCGCTTCCGACTACTCACCACCGTCGATTCCGATTACTGTCCCCTGTCGATTCTGACTACTCTTCACCGTCGATTCCGACTACTCTCACCGTCGATTCCGACTACTCTGCCCTGGCAGCTGCGGCTGCCTCCTTTTATAAATCTCAGGAGGCGGGGCTAGACGCCTCTCAACCAATCAGAAACGTTCGAGGCGTATCCCGGTTCCTAATGGACGGATAGGGAAAATTCTCGATGTTTCGGGTATAATCTATTTTGGCGCCAAAGTCGCCAAATGGTAACCAAGTTTGTCACCAAGCTCTGGGACCTCCGAATCGGCACCCGGACTCCGTCCAATACAGATAACTGAAAAACATTCTTTCTGATGATGGAACCAACTATGCTGAGAAGTAGCATTACAGATTCGTAACAATTTCATATAATAATGATCCCCAAGAAGGATCATGGGAAATATACCTTAATAAGGTAACGCCATCTGTTGTATCAAAAGAAAAGGTAGTAGAGTTATGTAACCACTAGAGCTAATTTTAGTTTTCTATAATTAAAAAGTTATTTATTGAGTTGAAAACAATTTATTTATTAAAGTTACACAATTAATGTAAAGTATATCAACTAAAATTTTTTATTAATTTGTCATTTTAAAAATTGCTGTACGCCTTTCATTCATGAATAATTTGATTTGTGCATTAAGTTACACAATTAATGTAAAGTATATCAACTAAAAATTATTATTAATTTGTCATTTTAAAAATTGCTGTACGCCTTCTATTCATGAATAATTTGATTTGTGCTTTAAGGTATCCTTGTACGGCTTTTCTTACGGACTCGGTGCTGGATGGTGACGAAAAATAGGAGATTTCTTATAATCTGTGACCTGTGGGACACTATTATTTTCTACATTAAGTAAAATAATGCCCAGACTTTAACATCAGTCTGATAATTTTTAATAAATCCGCCTCACTATGAAATGTGTGTAATGACATAAAAAATCAGAAAAAACACAGTAGTGGAGTTGTGGTACATACAAATGGTGTGGTAAATACATGGGCATCATTAATTTATTATTTGCTTGGAAGTTGTTTATTTATTTTTCAGCTTAAAAATTTTATAAAAAAAACTTCCCGTTCTCATTTATTAATTTTTTGGATAGTAAATCACTAGAAAAAATTTATCAATAACACCATAAATAAAAGATATCCAAAAGTGAAAACTTTGATACACCATTTCGGTCTATTAAAATGTTAAATAAATCAAAATCAAAACTGATAAAAGAAAAAAAAAAGCAGCTACTTAAATTTAGGAAGAATTTTTAATCCGATAAAAAAAGAATTTCTCTTGTTCAAAATTATTATTTATGCAAAATAAAACAAAGAGCTTCTTCCTAATTAAGTTCTTCGTACTAAAGCTTTCGTCTAATTAATTGCTCAATTATTTTCTTTGATCTCTCACAACAAACATTTCTTTGGTGTTCCTAACAACATCGAACACTCACGAATTAATAAAAGTTTTCTTTTGGTATCTCAAAAATTTGCCAGGCAATCTAGCGAATATGAAATTATTATTATTATTATTTTTAAAGTTTGTGCTAATGCATTTTTGAATTTATCTCTAATTGCCCATCTAATTAAATCAATGTTTCTCTCGCTCTTATCCGGTTGTTAACCAAATTTTTTTATAAAGGGCAATTATTACAATAAACCTGCTAT
This sequence comes from Argiope aurantia, assembly GCA_026543865.1. Taxonomy (NCBI): domain Eukaryota; kingdom Metazoa; phylum Arthropoda; class Arachnida; order Araneae; family Araneidae; genus Argiope; species Argiope aurantia. The sequence goes on from JAPMOR010053779.1 coordinate 99,332, forward strand.
ATATCTCCGATAATTCATCTGATTAAATCAACGTTTTTTTCTTCCGTTGAACGCAAAGGATTTTGAACATAACCATTAAATTGTGGACAGAGCGTACAAAAGGGCATCAAAAATCAACAAGCAGTAACAAGAATTAATAGAAGATACTACGATCAAATCGAAGAACAAATTCTACAAGATGCTTCTCGTATTTTTATAGGGAAATTCCAATTATTCTTTTGTATTAAAAATGGCAATTATGCTTATTAGTATATGCTTATCAAAACGAGGAATATGCATTCTTCCGTTACTTATTTGATTGTTAATCAATTGTTTTTGCCAAGGGTAATTATTACAGTAAACCTGCCCTATATCTCCGATAGTCTGTCTGACTAAATCAACGTTTTTATTTTGGTTGCGCTTTGAAGAATTTGAACAGATTTAAACCTGCCTATATCGCCGATAGTCTGCCTGACTAAATCAACGTTTTTGCTTCCGTTGCGCTCAGAAGAATTTGAACAGATCCATTTTGGACCAAATGTACAAGAAGGGAATTAATTATTAACTAGCAGTAATAGAAATTAATAGTAGATATTATGATAAATTGAAGAGCAAATAATTCAACTTATATGCTTCTTGTATTTTAATAGAAAAATTACCAATTCTATTTTTGCATAAAAATGGTGATTACACTTACTAGAATATGCTTGCTTATCAGAACGAAAAATATGCATTCTTTCGTTATCTATCTGATCTTTAACAAAATTTTCTTGCCAGTGGTAATTATTGCAATAAACCTGCTTTATATCTCCGATAGTCTATCTGAATAAATCAACGTTTTGGTTTTCGTAGCGTGCAAAGAATCTCGAACATATCCATTAAATAGTGGACAAAACGTACAAAATGGACAAAAAAAAAATTAACGAGCAGTAATGGAAATTATTTGTGCATATTATGTCAGATCGAAGAGAAAACAATTTAAGATGCTTCTTGTATTTTAATAGGAAAATTGCCAATCATTTTTCTTATAAAAATGGAGGCTATGCTTATCAGATCAAAAACATGCATTCTTACGTTGCCTATCTGATTGTTAATCAAATTTTCTTCACAGTGGTAATTATTACAGTAAACCATATATTTCTGATAGTCTGTCTGACTAAAT
>JAPMOR010053779.1:100482-135482 GCA_026543865.1 Argiope aurantia
GCAGAGGATTTTGAACATATCCATTAAATAGTGGAAAAAGTGTACCAAATGAACATTAAAAATTGGCGATCTATAACAGGAATTAATATTAGATACTTCAATCAAATCGAAGAACAAACACTTAAAGATACTTCTCGTATTTTTATAGGAAAATTGCCAATTATTTTTCGTATGGAAATGGAGGTTATGCTTATCAGAACGAGAAACATTCTTCCGTTACTGATTTGATGGCTAATCAACTTTTCTTGCTGGTGGTAACTATTACAGTAAACTTTCCATATATGTCCGATAATATGTCTGGCTAAATCAACGTTTTTGTTTTTGTTGTGGCTAGATGACTTTAAACATATCCATTAAATTGTCGACAAAGCGTAGAAGATGGACATTAAAAATGGTAATAGGAATTACTTGTAGATATTATTAGGAATAAACAATTCAAGATGCTTCTCATATGTTTTTAGGAAAATTACCTTTTATCTTTCTTATAAAAATGGCGATTATGCACATAAGTATATGATTATCAGAACGAAAAATAGGCATTCTCCAACTCTTATCTGATTGTTAACCAAATTTTCTTATCAGTGGTAACTGTTACAAAAGAATTGTCCATATACAATTGAATTACTTCACATGACTAATAATACTTGACCTTATACTGACTAAAACAATGTTTTTGCAGAGGATTTTGAATATATTCATTAAATTGTGAAAAAAGTGTATAGGATGGGCATTAAAAATTATCGATGTGTGATAGGAATTAATAGTAGCTAATATGATCAAAATAGAAAAATAAACACTTCAAGATGTTTATCGTATTTTTATTGGAAAATTGACAAGTATCTTTCTTATAAAAATGGAGGTTATCCTTATCAGTATATGCTTATCAGAACGTGAAATATGCATTCTTCCGTTACTTATCTGATTGTTAATCAAATTTCCTTGCCGATGGTAACTATTACAGTAAAACTGTTATACATCACCAATAATCTATCTGATTACAATTCGTTTCATTATCCTAATATGACCATTTTTCGACGATTCTATTTAACTCAGGGGTGAGACACAGAAGAATGTGCGCATTTCTGATATTATCTTTATTGCTAAATATAAACATCTCCTGTTTTCATCTTTCCTCCCTTATTTTGCAATATTAAACCTATTTTAAGCATGCGCAAAAGTGCATTGGGTTTTGGAATCCGTTGGTAAATAATAAAACAACGTTTTTGAAATTTTCTAGTCAAAGATCACTATTACAGTACATCTGCCATATATCTTCAATAGTCTATCTGGCTAAATTAGTGCTTATGTTTCCATTCCGCTCAGAAGATTTTGGAGATATCAATTAAATAGTGGATAAAGCATAAAAGATGGATGTTAAAAATCAACAAGAAGTAACTGGAAATTCGAAGTAGATATTATGATCAAATAAAACAGCTCAAACTTCTTCTCTTATTTTAATAGGAAAATTACCAGTTATCTTTCGCATAAAAATGGTGATTATGGCAAAAATGGTGCGCAGCAGGTTATCACCATATCAGCATCCAATAGGCACATAATTATGAAATAATATGTCAAGGAATAACTGCAACGAATAACTTCTTTAAATTGATTAGTTTTACAAATTCTTACTGTTCAAAATTGAACTTTATAAACTAATTTTATAAAGCAGTTTTTCCCCCAAAAAAATTAAAGAAAAAAGATAATAATTCATATTTTTTCAATGAATGTGGATTTTCAGAATGTGGATTGATAAAATAATCCAAATATGAAAATAAATAATTTAATTTTGCTTTGTTTGGTTAAACAATTTATTTAATTCTATTTCGGGTAACATTAACATTTGCAAAGAAAGCTAACGAAATATTTTTAAGGAGCTTTAGCTGCCGATGCTAAATTTTTATTCAATAAGTAAATTAATTTTCTTGTCCTTTTATTTCCTCCTTCATTTTATGATGTGCAAGAAAAACATTTTAACCAAAAGCACATCGTCTTTTTCAGTTCATAAAAAGGCTTTGTTAGTGTTAGTTGATTATTAACAAAGTCAGCTTTTCTTAAAAAAGAATTCCTAATTCAATAAGACTTATTCTTCAAATACATATAATTTTTTTTCTGAAAAAAAGTATCTTAAAAATTAGATTACAGGCGTTATATACTTAACGCCTATTAAATTAGGAGCAGCACATGCATTATTTATAGAAAGATTTAACTTTTTATGAAGTACGTGATTATTTTGTAAAATAAATAGAAGCAAAGATTTTATCATTTCTTTGCTTTTGCTATAAGTATATTTTGAACGTTTAATACTAATTTCTTCATTTCTGATCTAATATTTGATTTGATAACAGACCGTGCCTTCTAATTATTAACATACTATTTATTTTTATTGTTTTATTATTTTTTATTGATTTTATTGAATATATTTCAGTTTTTAAAAATATTCTTAAGATAATTTTCGATATTAAGGCAAACAAAAATTTCTTTGCAAACAAAAATTATGTCGATAGCCTGTCGTGTAAAGCTTGTTTTGGGATCCTGAAAAGGAATATAATTTTGATAAAACTAAACAAGCTTTCCCCTTATTATTTTTTAGTATACTTATTCGGAACGTAGTATACTCATATGTAATTTTATTAGATAAGTAAATTTAAGATAAGAAAAGCATGCGTATATAAGTAAAGTATACGTAAATAAATAAAGTATACATAAATACGCAAATAAGTAAATACGTAAATATGTAGATAAGTAAAAAAGTAAAGTGTACGTAAATACGTAGATAAGTAAAAAAGTAAAGAGTACGTAAATACGTAAATAAGCAAAGAATAAATAAAGTAAACGTAAATACGTAAAAGTTTACGTAAATACGTAAAGTTTACGTAAATAAGTAAAGTATTCGTAAATAAATAAAGTATAAGTAAATACGTAAATAAGTAAAGTATTCGTAAATAAATAAAGTATAAGTAAATACGTAAATAAGTAAAGTGTACATAAATACGTAAGATAAGTAAAGTGTACATAAATACGTAAGATAAGTAAAGTGTACATAAATACGTAAGATAAGATAAGTATAATTAATTTTTATAAGATAAGTTTAGCTTTGCTAGTTTAGTTATTGTTTAGTTTTGCACTGCAGTGAAAAGCAAAAGAGTCACCTTAGGCTAGTCCGAACTAAATTTATAAAGTCTAAGCGTTTGTTCTACAGAAAAGAAAAATAAAAGCATTTCGAAATATTGTAAATGTAGTTAACAAAAGAATAAGGATAAATATGATATTTTACAGACACTTTGCCTCTTTTTTCAGCCAGTGCTAGATCAGGTGTTGTCCTCGTCATCTGACTGCGGTTCAAAATTGCGAGGTCCGTCAAAAAACAGCCCTAGTATTGCTTAAAAAACGAGACGTTAATATCACTAAACTAAACTAAGTTTGGTTAAATATTGAAAAAAAATTGTGTATCCATTTTTCGAATTCTTTTAATTAGTTGAAAATCGATTTTAGTTCATCAAAACAAGAAAAAAAATTACGAAACTTCAGTAGGATGTGTGCAAAAATAGTTTTTTACATTTAAGGTAAATTAACTTTTAACTGGAATTAAAAAATCAAACACAGTTTTGTTTCAATAAATTTATATAGGGATAATATGGGAAAATATAATTTCAAAAATCAAATATAAAGTAATTTGGAATAGTCTGAAATCATTGAAAAATATTAATTTTTTTAAAAATAATATATTTTTCTTCAAAGAATGTTTTAAAGATATTTGATATCTTTGTAATTTAATACATATGCATAAAAATTTCATTTATCTAAGTGAATAATTCGGAAAAATGGCTAATAGAGTCCACCGTCCCCTTAATTAAATATACCATACATTTCATATCCTTCCTATAAATTTATATGGATATGACGATGAAATTATTTTCATCAGGTATGTTTAGAACAGTATTTCAAAGTTTTTACTAATTCAAACAATTTTAAATCACTAATTCTGACGCTATGTTATGAGTTTTTTAATAGATTTAAAAAGGAAAGTAAATATGATGATCAATCGAACACCTACCAAGAACTGCAATTGTTTCATTAATGATGTTGTCCATTGTCTGTTGTCACATATGCTTGTTTAGATGTAGAATGCTGCTAAATGCGTAGTGCGGCTCATATCTTTAGCTCTATCTCTATTAATGATAAATGAGATTATGTGTAAACCTATGTGTGTGTGAATGTTGGGGCTCTACGGGACAGACCACTAAACCTTAAGTGATCAAACATAAATAAGATATGCTTTAAGATTGAGATTGGTCTCTCGAATATGTTGTTATTTATGGCACTTGTCATAGACAAATCCACTAACGAAGTCAGCGATTTAAGCCGGGTTTTATGCAGTAGCTTCTGATGGTAAAGGCCTTTGAGCACCCGAGGCTAGAAGTCTGACTTCCAGCCCTAGCTCACACACTCGCTTGCGCAACCCGAGGGCTCATACAGAAACCAACTTTTTGAAAAACTGGTTTTCGAATTCAGTATTTTCAAAAAACCGGTTTTAGCCAGTTTTCGATTTTTTGTCAAATATATATATATATATATATATATATATATATATATATAATAGGAAAAATATTTTATTTAATTTATATAAAATAAAAAAAAGAAATCAATATCAAATTCAAAGTCAAAATATTAAAAAAAAAATTAAGGATTACATATACATATTACTTACACAAAATAATGAAAACTCAAACAAAAATTTCAAATAATATTTGAAATTCTCCTAAGAAATAAGAATAAAATTTATATTTGAATTTAATTTATCCGAAGAAAATAGGATTTTAAAAAACATAAAACATCCACTGAACGGTAGCTAAGTCTCGTTCTTATTTTGGACATAATATTGCCTGAAATTGAAAATACTCGTTCACTAGCTACTGAGCTTGGTTTTATAGTTTTCATGACATGAAATAATAAATCTAATTTTTTTTGGTTCTTTCATTCGTTGCCTCAAATAATGAAAATTCAGCTTTCAGTGTCTTTGTATTTGTAAGTTTACTTCAGGGTCTTCAAGAAACTTATAAATTGATTTTTCCATGGCTTCTTTTAAAAAAGCATTACTCTGATGAGTAGTTTCTTCGATTTGCTCTTCATCAGAATTAGTTTTCTCATAAGAATTCGGAAATATTGTAGACAATATCTTTCCAGATAACTTCATAATTTCGGTTTTTGGAGCTAAGCACTAGCCACACTAGATTTCTTCACTGAACTAGACACGTTTTGTGGATTTTGAAAATACAGAAAAAAAGTCACTAATTCTACTTCTCTTCTTTCTTGAATTCGTTCTTCTAAAGCCTATAATAATTTCAAACTTATTTCAGTGTTTAAATTTTTTTAGTTCATTTAACAGAAATTGAAATATAGCTTTTCTTGTTAATAAATTGTTAATCTTCAGCCTTCAGACGAAGCTGCTAGACGAATCGACCCCAACTGATGAAATTCAAAATATTTGTTCATTATTATTATTATTATTTTGAAAAAGAGGAATATCCAGGCGTTCCGGAAAACCGGTTTTTAAATTAAGAAAACCGGTTTTCAAATGTGACAAATTTATTTTTAAAAAAACCCGGTGTTTTAAAACCATTTTTACATGGGGGCTTTTTCACTTAACTCACAGATGGAAGACAACGTAAAAAACAACGATGCAGAACCAGGATTCGAACCCGGGACGCTCAGATCATGGGGAAGACACACTACCTCTAGGCAAGGGTACTGTGTATTGAGCATTTATCAATTTAGAGATCGAATTGTAATTGATAAAAATATGCAGCCTTTTACTTTGAAAATTTTTATGCCATTTGATGCATTTATTATCTAATTAAATGACTCTTTTCCAACAATATATCAGAGATAGTATAGAAATAGGTCATCTATTTTCATGAAAGCTCTGAATCACAGGCGCGAGTCATAGTTGCAAACATGTTAATGCGCAAAATTATTTTGAAATTTTGCATAACATTATAAACATTCAAAATGTTTGAAATTTTGCAAATTTTAAATTCACAAATCAATATATTTGTATATTTGTTTAGTTATTTGTAATATTGCAGGATTTAATATATTAAACGAAGAAAAAATTTGATGAGACACTATTTCCTCATTTTTAAATTGGATGCTCTTTAACTGTTCCCTTCCTTTATTTAAATTCCCTTTTTTACGAAGCAAAAGTAATAAAAACAACTCTTTGTTTAAAATTACTAGCTATTTAAAGTTTGTCATTTAACGTAAGCAAACCCAGTTAGTTTCTTAAATACTTGGGGAAAATAAACAAGGTAATCCCTTTTCTAAAACATTTTGTAACTCAATTTGCACTATGTGGGGAAAATGAAGAAGTTTTGAGGCCAAAAACGCCTCTCTTGTGCATTCTGTAGCAAAGAAATCCCACATTTTTGCATTCAAAAATAGAGCTTTACCTAAAAATGCTTTTAAGCATTATGCAAATGTCAAGTGTAAAAATCGTTTGCTCAGTTTATCGTTTGAAAGAAACTTTTGGCTGATAAAAAAAAAAGGAAAAGAAAGAATTCGCTTTTTAAATGCAGAATATTATCAGGTGAGCAAAGTTGCTTTAATAAGCAATTTTAAAAGCTAATAACGGAAGTCTAGTTCAATACATAAAACTGATTTCTCATTTGATTGGAAAAAATATCTTTTAATCCCTTAAATGGTTGTTTTTAATCTCGTGATTATAAATTAATAGATTTTTGGGGAAATTTTATTTTTTCAATAAAAGAAATTGAGTTAAATTTACGAAGTTAGGCCAATCAACTTTTAGAGAAGTAATTATTTTAAGAATTATTTTTTTCTGCCGCCTAGAATTCAATGGCCATTAGGAAACATGATTTAGAGTGATCATTCGCCAGGGAATTTATAAGTGATTTAGAAATCCAAAACAATTTTTACGATCTATTATTTTAAAGTGAAGGAATGCAAAAAATGGGGTAAAAATCAGATTTTTGGTTGTTATGTAACCAGAATTTATAATAGTGTCGCGAATTACCAAATATTTCTTTAATAGTTGGAGTAATGGCTTACAAAAGTGTTTTTTTTCATACAGGAGTTCTGCAGCTAGAAAAATCAACATATTTTTCACAACTTTAAGTAGCATTTATAATGACATCTGGAAAATGCTCATTAAAAATGCCATTGAGTTTTGTGGGAAAATATGATACCATACTATAACAACTGCGTTATTGATTGCAGGTTGACACATATCTCAGTTTAGAAGTTTTTATTCTAACTAATGTCATTTTTTATGTAACATTACATGAATAGCTTAAGTAACAATCTGATGATTTAAATTTCCAAAAGATGATCTTTCTTCATTAATTTGTTAATTATATATCTTAAATTTACCATGGATTTCAGAATTAGCCTCTTCTTTTTCGATGAAGCATTTAGGAGTATAACATAATTTTTTCATAAAATGGTAAAATAGATTTTTGTAATGTCTTTTAGATAAAAATAAACAAACAAACAATAATGTTTTTTAAAGGAAGTGTAAAGTGTGAAAGAATGTTTCTTCCGAAAATTTTTTTCTTCTTATATTTTCCATGGCTAAAGGATTCTAATTTTTGTAATAATATTTATTTTTTCTAATATTTATTTATATTTTTTTGCGTGAAATCGGCTTAAATTGTTTTTCTTTATTCCTTATTTAACAGTGTTAGTATGAAAGCTACAGAAAGCATAATTTTAAGGATACCTTCTTTTGAAATTCTTAATTCCAAAACTTTGCAAATGTATCGGTGAACTTTTAATTGAAAATTAAAATTAATTGAATTCATATTCACAATATAAACAGACATAAGTGATTCAATTTTTTTTGTCTACTGTATTTTTGGTGACTGCTGTTAATGATGATAAAAGTATTATTTTTATTATTTTTATTTTTTGAATAATTTTTTCTTGTTATATTTTCCATGGATGAAGGAATATAATTTTTGTAATAATACTTATTTATATTTTTGTAATAATATTTTTTTTTGTGTGAAACTTCTTATAGTTCCCTTTAACGTCATTCACCTTTTATATTTGAATTACTCATGTTTCCTAGCATATTTAAAGTGAGTATTTTCTTTTAGTAAAGATTTTCACTTTATAACATATTTTGTTAATTTTATTCGAATTATTTATCAAGTTTTTCGTAATCTAGTTAATAAAAATGCAAATTATTGCATTAAAAAACACTTGAGGTTTAAAATAACGCATTAAGAATAGTATAATGTAAAAACCCTCTTCCGTGTTTTTTAATCCAAGTTTTCAGTATCTCAGAATCATTCAGTGGAAACTTTCGAAAAATGTGTTCTTATGTTCAAAAATAGCTAAAGAGCGAAAAATAATTCATTCTTCTTTTGATCAAAAATTTCCATAAAATGCAAAATTTGTAAATATAGTGTAAGGTTCTTGATGACAGAGCCATCCTTAATAATTTATTAAAGTGCAATATTTAGCTATGTGTTTGGTTGTCACAGTTGCATTTGTGCAGTGATTGTGAGGCTGCATCATTTGATGACATCACGTCAAGTTAAAAAAAACAAGAAGGATGAATATTCGTTAATGATATGTCAATTTACTGGTAAGAATAATAATACTGGAAAACAGATGTTTGAAAAATTTGCTGGAAAGGTCAATCAGCAGAACAGAATTCCAGAACTCAAGCAAGAAGAGAGTGAAAAATAAATTCAAAAGGAAGTCTTTTCGATCATTAAATTTACAAAATAAAAAAAATCAAGCTACATAAAACTTTGTAAAAGCTCAACCAAAAAGAAGGATAATCATCTCCTTTATTTCCAAGAAGTTAACAGATTTCACGCTTTGGACTGAATTATTTAAAAGCAAATACCTCAGTTCAACAAAATGAGAAAAAACTGGAATTTTATTTAAAAAATTAAAAATTTCAAATTTAGAGATTTAAAAAAGTAATTTTATCTTTTACAAAAGGCTAATAAAGGATAATAAAGCAATTAAAATTTAATTTTTAAACTATGCTTTATATTTGTCTTTAAAAATCTTTAAAAAATTTAACAACATAATTTTTTTTTTTAAAGAAGGTACGTAAATACTGCACCATTGAAAAACTATGCAATCGCTGTTGATCAGAAGTCTGAAACTAAATGTTTTCGCCGTTTTATGGTGATTTCTTTAAATACAAATGCTTATAAGTTTTATTCCAACTGTGCCAATATTAAAGCTTCAAAGAAATACTTTTAAATTTCAAATTTAAATATTTAATAAAAAAGAAAAACAATTTTATGTTAGAAAATTTGAATTTATTTGTTTCATTCAATTTATTTGCCGCTATTCAATTGATATATTTGTTTAATTTTTTGAAATTAAAAATAAAACTTAAATTAAAATACGATGTATTGTTTGTTAAATCTAACCCATTAGTCTTTTGCATTTAAAATATGGCAAAATTAAACATTCAATCAAATAGTTTTAAAAACTTAAAAATTTAGTGAAGAATAAAATATGAATTCCAAAACACTTCCAGAGAAACTGTACAATTTTTTCCCTCTATATCTAAGAAACTATTTGCAGTTTTTTCTGCCGACTTCTTTAAAAGCAAATGCTTCAGTCCACTTTCCCCCAAAACATGAGGAAACGCCTTTTGAAATATTAAACTCACGCTTTTAGCGTCTGCCTTTTAGGAAACGTTTATTTTAGACGGAGCGCGTTAATTAAATGATCCTCTTTGGTTCCTTTTAATAGAAAACTAAAATTTTTATCGGCTGGAAGCGGGAAACTACAGATGGAACATAGGCGTCTGTTGAATCTCGAAAACTGCGAAACTAAATCATTTCTGCGGAAAATACGTAGGAAAGACTCGGTTAAATATATTGTTCTTCTTGATACCGAAGGAAATAAGGCACGACAGAGCGAAGGCGAGGATATGTTTAAGTTATTTCTGAAGGGTAGAATTTAAATTGGAGATTTCTGAGTAAAGGAGTTTTCTAGGTGTGGGTGTAACACATTTTCTTTAATCAGACTAGCTGATCTGCATCTTGGGCATTGTCGAAATGCATGGTGAGCAGTTAATGAAATTTGTAAAGAGCTTTACATTTGGATTTAATTTGTAAGTTTCTAGCAACAACTGCAACAATAAAAAAACTAAGTGGAATAATGTTTATTAAAAAACCAAAGGTGCGTCTCTAGAAAAAAATGCAAGACGAGAGGTCAAATGAGTTATCAAATTATTCCTTATCAATTTATAAATATTCTATATTCCTTATATTATAATTATTCCTTATAAAAATGAAAATTTCATAAGTTATTAAATTCACGCAAAACTACATATCAGATTTTTGCCAAATTTTGATTATAATACTGTGAAGCATTAATAAAGTTAAAAGGAAGATTTCATAATATTTTAAAAATTAATTAACTTTATTATTTTTATAAATTTTTTAAATTATTAAACACTATTAAAAAGTAAATAATAATAATCATTATTAAATTTTTTTAAATTATTAATTTCCTTAAAATTTTAAAAAATTATGTTTCTTTTATGCAGAAAAGATTATTATTAATAAAAATATATATGTTTATAGATTGGTAAAGCTATATTTATCTACATGCAGAAAATACTGATGTTGAATAAAAGCATTATATGTCTAATTATTTATTTTTCAAGTTGAATCTGAAAAAGCTCAATTAATTTTTCAATATTTAAACAAATTATTAATAAGTTATGCAAAAATTATCATCCGTTGGCATTTCCAAATCGTTTGGCAGAGTTTACAATTTTTTGAAAAATTATGAGATTAAAAACTGTATAAGGCAATTTAATCTTTCAGTTTAATTAGAATTGAATTTGTAAATGATAATGAATATTTTATTACAATATAGTGTATAAAGCATTTTTATATTATTAATAAATTTGAGGAAATTTTCTTCCAGATTTAGACTGGATATATCAACTAATTCCTGAAGAAAAGTGAAGAAAATGACTTTAAAAGCAGTTACGAATTTTACTGAAAATACAAAATTATTCGAATAATCTTTTAGTCTAAAATAAAATGACTTCTTTGAAAATTTAATTAAATCATAATCTTTCTAAAATTACTATAAAGGGAAATAAAATTCTTTCATATTGTGTGTAATATGAGTGATTTATTTACTAAATTTTAGATTTGAGAATTATGAAATCACAAATCATTCTTCACACAAAAACAATCGATGAGAAATATCAATCTACTGTCTCCGCCCTTCTTCATGTCATTGGAAAATTTGATCTGCAGTCTAATACGCATATGTATGTGAGTAGGAAAATTAACCATTCGAAAATGATATTTCCATTTTCAATTAATTCCTGCAATATAAAAATTAAGTAAAGAAATATCACACACGTATAGTCGAATAATGAGTCAATAATTCAAATACAATATTTTTAAATAATGAAATTTCAAAATATTGTTACGAATTTGCAGTGTTGCTTCCCAGTGAAGTTAGTTCCAAACTAAGAAAGGCAATTTTTATGTAAGCTAAGTGGGATGGTGAACGGATGATGTATCGGGCTTGGCGATGATTTGGCGACAAAATGGGAGCTTTTTAGAATTTTCCAAAATTCCATCGATAGGACAAATAGGAGAGAAATTAGGAACTTTCTGTATCTCGGAAGCTGTAAAATGCAGACAAATCAAGCTGGACTCAGATTGGGATCAGTTGACGCTCAATCGTTGAGTCAATTGGCCGAATAGAAAGACCGAGCTGTGCCTTGGAGTCAAGTACTGAAGTAGCATCGAATCATGTGATGAGTAGCTAATCGTATAGTCGAATCAATAGTGAGTCGACAATCATTTACAGCTAAATTGAGGAGGTAGTCGCGAATAGCAAACGTTTGGAGGGAGTCGAAAACTGTGTGAAGTCTCTCTTCCTGATGAGTTTTGTCTGGCCGCTTTGTGATGCTGTAGCTGTTTACTACCGATTAATTGTAAGTGCTGTTCTTGTGTACGCCTCGGTTGTGCTTTTGTTGTCTGTGTCTTTGCGTCTTTGAGTTGAATAAACGTCGTCCTTTATTATTAAATCGGTTGACTACAGGAAAATTCGTCGATTGTCGCTGCCTACTTTACAGACATTTTTATAGAATTTTCTATAAATAATATAATTCTAAAGGGAAAGATTACAGAGAAATAAGAAGATACTGCCTTTCTTTCTCCTCGGTATTAAATAAATGCAAAAAAAAAAAAGAAAGAAAGAAAGTAAATCCAAGAAAAGAATTAACAAATATATGTATTTCCAATTATAATGCTCCAGTCTCACTGATTTTATTTCCTAACATTTCTTGCACCTTTCTTTTGTAACAGTTAGACATTTCAAACTTCATTTAAAAAAGATGAATGATTTTTGATAGCTGTTTTTTAACAGAATAGTATTTATAAAATGTGCTACAAACTATGAGACTTCTGCATTAATGTCATTTTGCCTAATTAAAGAGGCCAATGCGTTTACTGATAGCAAATGAAATGACAACATACCGTCAATCATCCCCTTTCCCAATACTAAAAAGTAATTTGCAAGAAAGACCAGAAAAGTGGTATTGAATTTCGTTTCCAACGAAGAAGTATCTTTACTCTTTTACCAGTTGGAAGCAATAGAAACATTTAAAGCTTAATGGAAAACAACACCACCCTATATCTTACACAAAGCTAAAAAAAAAAAAAAATCACCCTAGAAAGAGATATTATTACTCTAGGGCAACACAAGGCTACATTTGTCTAAAAAAAGATAGACAGGAAATTTGGATAGACAATTGATAAATATACTCGGTATAGCCTTAATACATCACCATTCAGCTCCTTATCTTCAGTCCTACAATAAAAGAAAGTTAATTGGTTTATTATTAACAAGGAAGTATAAGACACCTCGGAAAATTATCTCTATCAATAAATTAAGCGTTTCTGTACTGAATTTACCCATTATACCAGTATCTTATATAAGTTAATTGAAATTATATTAATTGAAATTATATTATTCCTTATACGCTAGAATAGTCTATTTTTGTAATAAAGATCTAGCTTATATCTATACAGGATTTATACGCTTATATTTGTACAGCAAAACCACGCCTGAGTGAAGTAAGCTACAGTTATAGAAGTGATTTCTATCTATAGTAAGTCATATCACTGACTCTCCGACCCGCCTGAAGGCACACGGATAAAATAACTGAATGACCGAGCAGCATTGGTGGGAACTGTGACTGAGTTCTAAAGACTATAACTGGTCACGGTACAACCCTTCCTTTAGGTAGCACGTCTCGTCATCTATAAGAGGAGCCAGACCCTCACCTTTTCGTGTACCGTCCAGAGTGCCGAGAACCAACCACCATGTCGGAAGCTTCTCATACTCATTTCGAAGTGCCCCGTCCCGCAGGAGGGTTGTCTGCCTATAGTTAAATAGCCTTAATCTATGAACAGAAACCAATGACTAATGGCATTACGAATGGCGTAGTTTATTGTTTATTAGAGTTTTTTTTATCTCATTATCTATAACAGTTTGAAAAAATAAATTAAAGTGTAGTGCGGAGTAAAATTGATAGAAAATGATATGCTATATGTGCCAATAACTTTAAAAAAATCACTATCATTGCTTTTAATCGTGGACACTTTGATAAAAATTTCTGTAATGGAATAAATTTGGATTTTTTTATGTATTCATGTTTTGCAGCATCTTGCTGTTATATATTACTAAAATTGTTAATTTAGTTAAAAAAAAATTTATCTCCAGTTTAAAATCTCATACTCTAGTTGTTTTAGCAAGAAAAAACTAAAGTGATTGTATGCTACAGGATTTACAATTTTGTTATTGTAATTATGTGCACATTATTTACATCAAATGTTTCTCTACATATTTTCAATTGAGTTTTTGATCGTATTTCAAACTTTTCATAATAATATCTATTTTAACAGTCATATAACTGCTAAGAGAACCGATATTGGTGATGATGATGTCGTGTCCGCGTTACCAGGGAAAGGGTAGTAGCTTCTGAGGGTAAAGTCCCCTGAGCACCCGAGGGCAGAAGCCTGACTTCAAGCTCGTATGAAGATGAAACTCACACATTCGCTTGCACAACCCCTTTTTACACGGGGAGGGGGGCACATTCACACACCTCACAGATCGAACACAGATGAAGAACAACCACGACCAAACCGGGATTCGAACCCGGGACGCGCAGATTACGGGGAAGATGCGCTATCCCTATGCAAGGACGCCGGGTGACCGATTTTGGTGAAAAATAATAATGCATAAACGAATGTCAGTTGGTAAATATTATTACCAGATCTATAACATTATTTTCAAAGATGCACCTTTATATTTCCTGTACATTTTGACAAATGTACATTTTGTCACCTTTATTAGCCCATTTTCTATAGATCTTTAAATATGTTAGAAATTGTGCTTCCGAAAAATTGTTGTCTTGAATATCCAGAAACAAATCACGATGTTCTGATCACAAAAATCGTTGTTTGTTATATCCAGAAACAAATCATGATGCTCTGTAATGCTGTTAAAGTTGAAGAATGAAAAAAAAATTTCTTATATTTCAGAAAGTAGTAATTTTCTTTCAGTTTTATTCACAGATGCCAAAAATAGATAATCAATGATGACATAAACTGCTGCAATTCTGTATATTTTCTATGATGTTATAGCAAAAAGAGAGAGAAATATAAAGTGAAGAATATCAAAAAGATTTGGGGAAATTACATATTTGGTTTGTCTGGAAAATATAAATTTCTTTAAAGAAAAGTGTCTATGCATTTTACTGATATCGGGTAATTTTTCTCGCATTTCTGGAGTTTCAAGAGAATTTAACAATTTATTGTTAGAATATAGCAGGGAATATTGACACACTTCTTATGGACTGTTATATAAAACACAAAGTAAGTAACACTTTTTCAGAAAATAGTTTCACTTTTTTAAAATAAGAAGAGATTCTTAAATAGAAATGCTATTTCGAATTTCTTGCCATCGGAAGTGTAATTTTACACTATTCATACCTTTTGGAGTTTGCTTTTCGTTTCTTTAAGCCTTGGTGTTGAGAAGAGAAACAGGAAAGGGCTATAATCCTTTAGAGTGATTGAAAGATATGATATTAACAATTTTTTCAGATACCTATATGCTTATTTTTTTCTTATACTTTACCATTAACAGTAAGCTTTCTATCCAATCCTGCAGTGATAAAATAATAAAAGTTCTTTAACATGAAACTGAAGTGAGGAATGAGAGTGAAATTTTGATGCTTAAATGAGAGAAAAAAATGCCAGTCTTCAAACAACAAACTTCAACAACATAAAATCTTTTGGTATTTGTATGTATCCTGTATGTGTGTGAAATAATTAAAGATTAATCAATTCTTCCACTCGGGAGAGCTTCAGCTATTAAAGGGTGTCCCAAAATTAACACATGATTTCAATTCACCACCATTCGTGCAGTAAAGTGTTGGCAACTCTATTAAAAACATTTGACAGCTGATAGTTTAGGGTTAGTAAAAGCGGAGCGTTACAAGATAGAACAAAGTGCTAACGCAAGATTTGAATTAAATAAAAAACACAGATTTTTTCTTTAAATTGTTATATTTTTATTGCATTTTAAGCACACAGGATAGAGTTATGTATAGAATAACCCATAGGGCAAATTGCTTCCATGACTTTGCTGGCACATACCTACTCTTTTGTCGACCATTTTGCATAAATGGGCCTGAAATTTGTCGATACGTTGAATTTACTCCTTCAATGCTTGTGAGCTTCTTGGCATAGACCTTTGACTTCAAATAACCCTTAAAAAGAAATCCGATGGTGTTAAATCACACAATCATGGGGACCAATTCTCAAATTTTCGAACTGTGGCCATTAGACATTCATTATTTTTAAAATATTGTTTAACAATGAATGTATGTTATTCTATCCTGTAACACTTCATTTTTACTACCCTAAATTATTAGCTGTCAAATGGTTTTTTAATAGGGATGCCGTCATTTTACTGTTTGAATAGTGGCTATTTCAAATCTTGCTTTATTTTTGGGACGCGTATTATAAATAAAAAAATCGGAAAAATTATCTATGAAATAAATAATTATTTTAATAATTTACTATCCAAATACTAAATTTATAGAATACGAGACAGCCATTAATAATATAAGATGTTTGGAGTTTTATTGTAAATAATCTGAATTAATGTAACCAAAGTCAGTGAATATATTATTTCCGATGCATGGCATTTTGATTCATGTTCAAAACATCACCTCGAAAATTCAAAACATCTCCGTCAACGCTATAGACGTAATTCAACAAGTAATTCAGTCAAAAGAATTGTGTAAATGCAATTTACATTCCAAATTCAATTTTTGCATGTGATTGAAAGAGAATAGTGAAATTAAGACGAGTAATTGTAATTGGAGAAGCAATTATTCAAAATGGACAACTGTTGTGAGCAACCAAATGTTTGTGAAATGTGCCTAATTTTATTAAAAAATCGATAATTAGCTGTGTATTTTCTTATAGATGGCCATCTGGATCCCCTGATCTTACTCCTAGAGAATTTTCATTTTGGGGATCCTTTATAAAAGGAACTTAGAAATTCTGTCACTTTGAAAAAACTAAATTCAAATATACTTTACACACACATCTAAAATGATTAAAAATTATACAATCTTACACCCAAAATAAAATAAATTTTAAAATTTTTGCACATACACACAAACAAACAAAAAAACACATGCCTGAGAAGTAATTACCTGCTAGGTTTCGTTATTTAGCGGTCAGCTTTGTAGAGCATTTGAGAGATTTTTTAAATCATAAATGTTGCATGATACAATTTATCAGTAGTATATCAGAACTATAAACATTTCATACTAACAAATTGTTATCATTTAAGTTGGTTTAACCTGAAAATATTTTATGCAATTTTATTCAGGAAAATTTGCAACAATTCAATTTGCTGCGAACCATTTAACTCCTTTGCGTGTTTCAGTGATTAACTGCTTCTATTTCTGGATGAATATTTTACACGAGACGTCTTTATGAGTAACTATTTCTAAAAATGCATGAAATATGTGCATATATCGTGCTGATAGTAATTAGTCCGTGCTGTAAGAAATAAAAATAAGTTGAAGCTGTTTACTAAGGTGGAAACATCTCTATTTCTGTATGGAAGAACTATCATATGATAATACGGCGTATAAAAAGAAAAATAGAAGTACGTCAAAAGATAAAGTAATGTTTTAGAAGAAGAAAAAAAGTTACTCTTGCATTATTTCACTGATTTCATTAAATATTACTTGCTTGTTACAAATGATTCAACCACTTCTTTCCATTTTTGTAAAAATTGCATGTGAAGTAAAACTTGCATGTAAGGATATAATTAGAAGTTACTGAGAAAAAAATATAATAATTGTCAATTATAAAAGTATTATAATTATTAAAAAGTTCTAACACGACAATTTGATGAATTTTCATATTTTAGACCACTCTGGGTCCGATAAAGTCTTTTTTGGAATTAAGCTTGCCTGTCTGACGCTCCATCCGTCTGGTTGTTTGTCTGTGAAAAAGTGAACTCAAAAATGCTTTGAGGCTGTGGGATGAAATTCAGTATAATGTCTTTACAACAGATCTATAGATTTCTATCAAATTTTGAATTAACCTACCTGTCTATCTGAATGTCCGAAAATAAATTAACTCAATGACCGGAGTTAAGTAGATAACATTTGGTGCAGAAATTTAGCGTCTAAAGTATAGATAAATATCATATTTAGAACTAACTTTTTCAAAGAATTGACTGTCTTCACAATCTTCACAATCATTTAAATGTGATGCTAAAAATTCAGTGATTGAAATATAAGAAATTTGGTATGTGATTTTTGTGATTACAACTATATTTCTCAATCTAGTTTTTATTTCAATCAATCAAAAAAAGGCATCTAAAATGCATATTTGATTTCTGGTATTTATGTATTAACCATAGTCCAGGGAATAATTGCGAAAGAAATCACCAAAAATCTCTTGCTAATAGGTTTTTTTCAACTACAAGCCACCTTTGGCGATCAGTTTGCTCGCCCATATAATTGACTTTTTAGGCTATTAAATTATTAATATGAAATGGAAAAAAAAACCACTTCACTATGTTACTTGGTACGACAGAAAAATATGAATTGAATTAAATCAGGTTACTTTAAATTAAATAGTGTACATATAATGAAACAAAAGCGGAAATGAAAATTCTTCTACAGAGTTAGTGATGAGTAAAAACACATGATTGAAAGTCTTGATGAACGAGCTTAAATTTCATCATAGCATTTATATATAGTATATTAAACTGAATTAAAAATATTTTTCAATTTAAAGGAGAATTTATATGAAAATGAAATCGTTATCATTAAAAAGGTATATTTTTTGAGTCTTAAAATAATATATATTTTTTATAGGATACTTGTTTTGGAAAATATGAGCATCAATTTATATGATGCTCATATTTTCGTGGTATGTCATAACGATTGCATATATGGAGACGGTTAAGCATATTTTTGCGCTTGTATAAACTTTCTGATGGATGCTTATTTTTTTTTATACTCTCTTTCTCTGACTAAATAGTTTTTGATGACACGGCGAACATTCTTCAAAGCATTTCTAGTTCTTTCATTTTTCACTTCCATTAATTTACTAAATAAATTATTATAAAAAACGTTCAATGCTGTAAAAAACTTCAATGAAGTAATCTGACTTTTCTATGATGTTTTCTTATTTTGACTGTTGTCATTTGTCAATAAGTAATAAGCACGATTTCTACTCCACATGAATTAGCGCTTTATAAATTGTTTGCTAATGGTATGCAGTTAAAAATCACTAATTAATACACAAGTGCTTTTATTAGAGAAAGTGTAAAAAAGTTTCGGAATGATCACTTTCGCTGGTTTTTAATTATAAGTGTAACTGAAGTTTAGAAAAATATTTTTAATGAGCATTAAGAGTACTACATAACGCTTTACAAGATTTAACTGTATGAGAACTATCATTGCTCTAGATCTAAGGGTCTGCTCTGTTAACGAACGATTTTTCCATCAGGAATGTTGCACGACATACTTCAGAGATTGTATGTTAGCTTATAAACATTATCATATTAAAAAAGCATAATGTTCCACGTTTTGTATAAGAAAGCGCCATCTGTTGTAGATATTGACCATTTCTCTAGCTTCCTTTATTAAGAAAGCCCAAATATAGTACGAAAACACGAACATTAATTCAAGAATCTTAAAGTAGAGCCATTTTTAATTGCTTATAATTTTTTTGTACATACACTGGTGTGCAAAACTTAAGCAACAGGTATGTTTTTTGCCATAACTTCACGAGAAATCATCTGAGAGACATGAAATTCAGAAATGAGATACAGCATTTTGTTCTGAAAGAATGACGAAAACGTAGTTGCGCAGAAATGAATACAATGCATACAGTATGGAATCAAACAAAAAAAGGCTTTATTGAACTCATAGTATCGTTACACATGATTGTCTGTCTAAGAGGAAAAGCAGCAAGCAGATGTTCCTTAGTATGGGATATGCCCTCCCCTTATTGCAATGGTTGCTTCGCACCGTCTCCCCATACTCAGCACCAGATTGTCCAACAGTTCTTGAGGTAAGAGTGCCCATTCCTCAATCAGCATCTGTTTAAGTTGTCGGGTGTTTCCAGGAGGATGTAATCGTGCCGCAAGGCGTCTCCCCAAAGCATCCCACGCATGTTCTATCGGATTTAAATCAGAGGAGCACGCCGGCCAATCCATTCGTGTGATATCTTCACTTTCCAGGAGCTCCTCAACAGCATGAGTCCTGTGTGGCCATGCATTGTCATCCATAAAATCGAAGTCTGATCCAATGGCATCTCGGAACAGACGCACATGGGGAAGGATCACCTCCTGACAATAGCGATCTCCAGTTACAGAATCTCTGTCGAAAACGTGAAGCTCAGTCCGCCCATTCATCATAATGCCTCCCCAGACGACAACTCCAGGACCACCGAAACGGTCTCTTTCCGTGATGTTACTGGGATGAAACCGTATCCCGACCTCTCTCCAAATCAACTGGCGTTGGGAATCGCTTGTAACATCACGGAAAGAGACCGTTTCGGTGGTCCTAGAGTTGTCTTCTGGGGAGGCATTATGATGAACGGGCGTACTGAGCTCCACGTTTTCGACAGAGGTTCTGTAACTGGAGATCGCTATTGTCAGGAGGTGATCCTTCCCCATGTGCGTCTGTTCCGAGGTGCCATTGGATCAGACTTCGTTTTTATGGATGACAATGCACGGCCACACAGGACTCATGCTGTTGAGGAGTCCTGGAAAGTAAAGATATCACTCGAAAGGATTGGCCGGCGTGCTCCCCTGATTTAAATCCGATAGAACATGCGTGGGATGCTTTGGGGAGACGCCTTGCGGCACGATTACATCCTCCTGGGAACACCCGACAGCTTAAACAGATGCTGATTGAGGAATGGGCACTCTTACCTCAAGAATTGTTGGACAATCTAGTGCTGAGTATGGGGAGACGGTGCGAAGCAACCATTGCAGTAAGGGGAAGGGCATATCCCATACTAAGGAACATCTGCTTTCTGTTCTTCCTCTTGGACAGACAATCATGTGTAACGATACTATGAGTTCAATAAAGCCTTTTGTTGTTTGATTCCATACTGTATGCATTGTATTCATTTCTGCGCAACTAAGTTTTCGTCATTCTTTCAGAACAAAATGCTGTATCTCATTTCTGAATTTCATGTCTCTCAGATGATTTCTCGTGAAGTTATGGCAAAAAACATACCTGTTGCTTAAGGTTTGCACACCAGTGTATTTATAAACGCTAGAAAGTTTAAGTCATTGAATATTCATATATTAAATTCCAATCGTTACATACCCTAGTAATAGCAGAAAATATTTTGCGACATTTTCACGATATCATGATAGTGAAAATTTAAAATAAAATTTTGAGTTTTATGGTATATTTTTAGCGCTTTTGCAACTCCAAATTTGTAGCTAGAAAAGTGGAACAAAACACTTAATAGCTTGGTAAACAGAATAGTTTTTGCAAACAGCTATCAGCCGATAAAATCATCTATATTCCTTTTCTAAGAGATAAACCCCATTACAACTGAAATGAATGAATTGTTACCCAGAATAGATAGGCAAATATATTCATGGAACCTTTATTTCTCACTTGAATTGTGCTTTCGATGCATAAGAACTTTTCTTAACCGGTACACCTGAATCGAATTTACTTGTAGATATTTACAGACTGTATAAATTGCGCATTATTCAAATAGGACTTCTTTTCATCCGTTTAGAGAGATACTATGCAAAAATATACTTAAATTATCAAATGGATGGGTGACTGTATTCTATTAGTTTCTATTGAATTTATTTAGTCAGTATTGTTGATTGATCATTGATTATTAGGTTTTTGACACCGTCTGGTATTAATAGGAAAATGTTAATAGAAGAAATTCTTTTTATCTATGAAGAGGGAGGTAACTTAAATTTACTCAAGTTCTTAAGTAGATGGGCGACTGTCTTTAATAAGTTTCCGCTCAATTTATTAAATTAAATTTTTGATTGATCATTGATTATTAGGTTGTTGACATCGTATGACATTTATTAAAAAATGTTAATAACAGGAATTCTGGTTATCGTTGAATAGGAATTTTACTTAAATTCACTCAAGTTATCAAATTGATGGGTGACTGTATTCTATTAGTTTCTATTGAATTTATTCAGTCAGTATTGTTGATTGATCATTGATTATTAGGTTTTTGACACCGTCTAGTATTAATAGGAAAATGTTAATAGCAGAAATTCTTTTTATCTATGAAGAGAGATATTACTTAAATTTACTCAAGCTTTTAAGTAGATGGACGACTGTCTTTAATAAGTTTCCACTGAATTTATTAAATTAAATTTTTGATTGATCATTGATTATTAGGTTGTTAACATCGTATGACATTTATTAAAAAATGTTAATAACAGGAATTCTGGTTATCGTTGAAGAGGAATGTTACTTAAATTCACTCAAGTTATCAAATTGATGGATGACTGTAATCTATTAGTTTCCT
This sequence comes from Argiope aurantia, assembly GCA_026543865.1. Classification (NCBI taxonomy): domain Eukaryota; kingdom Metazoa; phylum Arthropoda; class Arachnida; order Araneae; family Araneidae; genus Argiope; species Argiope aurantia. The sequence continues at coordinate 122,601 of JAPMOR010053779.1, forward strand.
TTGAATTTATTCAGTCAGTAGTGTCAATTGATCATTGATTATTAGGTTACTGACATCCCTTGGTATTAATAGGAAAATGTCAATAGCTGAAATTCTTCTTTTTCTATGAAGAGAAATGCTTAAATTTACTCAAGTTATCAAATGGATGGGTGAATATATTTCACTAGTTTCCATTGAATTTATTCATTTAAAATTATTGTCTGATGATTAATTGCGAGGTTACTGACATCGTCTGGTGTTAATAACTGAGACTGCATCAAATGTCTGACGAATATCATTATAATAGGCTTCAGCAGGAATGCATGGTTTTTAGAGGATTCGTAGATGTTGAGGTACACTGTATTCCAGACATAATTTTTGTTTTCCTAGTTGCTGAAGCAATTGCAATTGGTATCAATGAATATTCCTGAAATTGCCTGGTATGTGCACGGAGAAAGAAATCCAGAAGTATCAAAAATGCAACAAAGACAAACTCAAGAACATCAAGCGCAACGCAAGTAGAAGCTCACAATAATGATAGCAGATCACTAATTTGAATAATAATAGCAGATCACTAATAATAATAATAGTTTAAAAAAACAGAAAATTATTCGGGATAGGGCGTTTTTAGATTATAGGTCATAAGGTGTTTTATATATTTAAAGGCCAATTATATCTCAATATTCTCATTGCTTATGTTCCATTAAATTTGAAGTGTATATAATATTTAAAGTGTGTTGTTAATACAAAAAGTTAGAATAAATTTTAATTTTTTTTCTCATACCAAGTGTTTCAAAATCACTTACAGATTATTTTGTATAAGTAATCTCTTTAAATACAAAATATCAAAAAGGTTAAAAAATACAAAGTTATGTTCAAAATATCAGAAAGATTAACAAAGTATAGAGTTAAGTACAAAATATCAAAAACGATATCTTCATGATTTTGTACATCGTCTTTTCTTATGAATAAGATGAATATATGTATATGTGCGGGTTGGCGCTTTACAAGCCAAAACGTCTGTCTTAGAGTCTGTCTTAGGCTTACATAATTTGCCATTTTGTATGGTGAAAATATACACCTCTGAGATAGTTTTTTCTTTTGAAATTTTAATTAATTATGCAGTAAGCTGGATTTTGAGGCTTTTTTCTCAGTAACTTTCAAAAATATTTACTCATAGAAATAATTTTTATGCCGTTTTAAAGTTCCAAAAATTATTTCCTCAATGTTTAATTGCTGTAAAATTCTTCAGTCTAGATTTAATTAAGTTTTAAACATATTTTTAAGATATATTTCGAAGCAATATTTTCATTATTATTATTAATAATAAAATCTAATCAGTTTTCAATTTCATCAAATATTTAATCACGATTTTCTTCATTCAATCACTGTTGAAAAATAAAGAAGGAATCTGTTTAATATCTATGTAGCTTACAGAAGGAATAAAATTATGAAGTTAAAATACTGCTAAAATTCAAAGATAGAGTGGACCTGACATAAATGTGTGTAATGTTAGGTAATGGCCACCATACCATGTACACAATGTTCAATACATAATGGATAAGCATGTGTAAGGCTATTAAAATAATTGTCTTACATTTCGATTTAAACACGGACAAGAAGTTAAATCTAAACGTTTTAACTGGTATTAAATATAACCAATATGTCTGGCGAAAATTGCAATTTTCATCGCCCACCACATGATCGCATAAGATGACTTGTTCAAAATCTAAAATAGAATGATGGAGATGCCATAATGGCATTTTGTGTTGAGTTCTCTAAGAATCAGAGAGCAATATCTTTTATTTGATACGCCATCGTATTAAATTGGTGTATATATAAAACTATTACATTTAACTTAAAAGTTCAACAAATGTTTAGATTAAATATTCAATGATTTTGTACTCACTGGTAACATATTTTGCTGTACTGAAATGTTTTTCGTTACTTATAAATTGTTTCGAAGAAGTAAGTTCTTTAACAATCCAAGAAATGCCATTATAATTCCTTAATTGGCCTTCATCGTCTTGTACTACTTGCTACCATTTTAAAACATTTAACTGAAACGTATTTCTCGAGTTTTAATTGACCCTTTATAATCCATTAAGTAGAATGATTACAACGGTAATTAGTTCGAGTTTTTGTAGTGCTTTGTAATTAGGAGCTTGTAAGTTCTTGATTGGAGAAACTTCTTAACTGCTAGATAATCATTTGGGTCGAAATTTTCAGCAAAGTTAATGAAATTAGTTGAGAAATAGTTATTTAATTTAGTTGAATTGAAATTTGGGTGTTGCGAATTTTTTTAGTCTCAAATAAATAGAAAATATATGCAGAAATATTGAGACTTTAAATGTAACAAATATTGGTAACATAATAAAGGTTATATTAATCACATATTAATCAGCTGGTAATAGTTACTTAGTATAAACGTCAAATAACAGAAAGATAATACAAATTAATAATTAAAGATCATATTATTATACCAATTGCTGACACAAACATAAATAAAATCATTAAAAAATATTGTTAAGTATCTATAATATTTCTTCATTGTGCAGATAGTCTCATAGTAAAGAAGAGTGTTTTATACATAATTTAATGCATGTTAAATGGATTCCAGGTGAATTCCCTTTCGACCTTGATAACAAATTTGCCGACAAAAATTAAGATTCTGGAAAATACAAGAATTATGGCTATATCTCTCTCTTAGAATTCGAGATTCGTCGATGCTTTCCCCATCGCGGAAATTATATGTCTGCGTCTGTTACAGAAACATATAAAAATGAGCTAAAGCGAATCAAGTGGTGAATATTCTTCAATGTGTTGATAACAGAACAAGCTCTCTGATTCTTTTACACCGTAGATTCGCTGTTCTATGCTGTTGTTTAATTAGCTGTTTGCTATCTGCTAATGTGTTTAGATATTTGCAAATTTTTGCTTTGCCTTTTTGAATGCTTTAGCTGTGTTATGCTACATAATTTTTGAAGGTCCAGAAAACGTCGACCTTATTGAGCTTCTTACAGCCTACATCTAACGGATAGACTTCAGTAACAATATAGGTTACGTCATACTGTACAAAATCTTATTATTGGAGAGAGCTTTATTTTTGATAAAAATGAGAATGTATACAAAATAATTGTCTCGTAGATTCCCAGAAATTTGTAAAAATACCAAATTATCTTTAAAAACTCGTCGTAGCAGATTTTTTAATTGGCTGTTAAAGTTTAAAAGTAATAAAAATTTAATTAGGCATTGCTGGATGCTGGAAACAAATAAATAATATAATTAAACATTTTTAATATTTTTATTCAAGAAGAAAGACGAATATAAAATTATTGTTTTCTATGGAAATTGATTTATAAAAAATAACTTTATAATTAATTTCCACAAAGTCTTCGTTATAACTTTTCTTATGCTTATTTATAAGAAAAACTTAAAAATATCTTTGTTAATTTTAAATTCTGTTATGTGGAACTGTTTATGAATTTTCAATTTTATTTGTATAGATTATAAAGTAAATTTTTTGACATTACACCAATTCCTATTCACTGCTAATGAAAATAAATTGGATAATTAAATATATTGCAAGCAATGAATTTCTATTTGCTTTTAATATTTAAAATATGAGTCATTATGTATGTAACAATACTTTCCCTTATTGTACGAAAAATTATTATATGATATTTGGTTCCATGAATTTTATTATTTGCTTTTTAATTCAATAAATTTAGATTCTAATTCCGATTAGTGATTTAAACTGAAACATTAATAATTCATTTTAAGCATTGAACTATATTTTTTGTTGAAATATTCTATATTGATAAGATTTTAATTAGAATATATTTATTTAAAATTAAACTATAATTAATTTATGAATTAATATTATAAATTCTGTTTCTTTGAGAATTTTACCTTTCATTAAAAATATTTTTTGCTTTACAATCTTTATAAACAAACGCTTTAAAAATTATGCAATCCTGAAATCAATTTTCCTCAAATTCGCTAACAATGTTTGGAATTAAAATCTAATAAAATAATCACTTAGCTCATAAGTGATTTCTGAATGCATTAAAATAATGCATTGTCATCAAAAATAAACTTGGGGAAAATTACAAAATTTTATTCCATCAGAAAATGGCTGAAAACTCGATTACAAATTTGTTTTTGCAAACAGAAAATAAATCAAATGATGCAAAGGCTTGCAAAAAATAAATCTTTGTTTCATTGGAATTACATTTTTCATGATAAAAGCAATTTTTTTTAACCTTACTCATATGAAAATCTCATCCTTTTGAGCAAATTAGGAGAATTGAAACCAAATTTTGTGTAACTCATTCAAAATGAGAGGTCGAGAGCTCTCAGTTGAAACGTTTTATTTTTGGGGAAATGTCTTTACAGAAAATCGTCTTTAAAATGGAAAAATTCCCCACCATCATTAGACTGATGGCCTCTATATTACGAAACACTCTTAATGGTTGAGAAAAAGAGAGTTTGATCGTATAATTTCAAATATGTTTCATGTAATTTTCGTCCCATTCTTACGTTATGTTCGTAATTTAAAAATGGAAAAAGTGAAGTAATCGCCAAATACTTGGATTCGAGAGTTTGGCGAATTTTCACTGTTTGGATCAAATGGAAAACAATTTCAGATTTAGGTCTGTGTGTCTCTGAATATAAAAGTTAAAAAAAAAAGTAACCAATCAGTTGAAACCAAACTCCGTACGTGTACACACCTCTGTGTAACCCCGTACGTGTACACACGGGGTTACTCAGAGGAGTTAGTCGCATGCGGAAGCGAAGATGGCACTGGCGGAAAATGTAAAAAAATATGGGATTAAAATAAAAGAAAACAATTATATAATTATGTTTCCCAAATTTGTGTAAAAACAAAAACAAAATAACAATGAAAGTTCTAAAAACAACTGAAAACAAAAAACGAGTTCAGCGAGAGTGGTCACCCGGAAACTTTCTCACATACTCATTAATAAACTTTTTATGCCAGAGAACGCCATACATGACATTAGCGTACACTAGTTATGAAACATTAACTTTTGGCGTTATTTAGCATTTTTACTGAATTGATCGTCTTATCCTTGGCGAGTTATTTGGCGATTAATCCCTGGCATGAGTTAATAGTATAAAAAAGTAGAATTTCTGCTTTAGAAACATTTTTCTCAATCGATTGAAACAAAGATCTAACACAAAACTGTACTTGTAGTCATAAAATCACATACTTTATTTGATATATTTTATTCATTGCGTTTTTGAATGATTTCGTTAGCATGTTTTTGAAAGTACAATTCGACAGACATTCAACCCGATGTTGGTTTTGTCTCAAACTTTCATAGGTGTCTACTCTATAAATGTTAAATCTAATTACCGAATTTTATCTATCTAGCTGTCTTTGTTTAGTAATTATCCTGTTATATTATATTCGAATAGCCAAACAGACAGGCTTGCTCTAAACAGATTTTACTGAAAATTTGATATAAATGTGTGAATTTGGTATCAAGACTTTATACCAAATTTCAACTGTCTACCTTAAAGCGTTTTTGAGTTTTCTTTGTCACAGAGAAATGGACATTTTCCAAAAAGGCGTTTGTGGATCTCAAAGAGGTCTAAAACGTAGAAATTCATTAAAATCCCGATTTCAAATTTTCTGACGATCATTATATTTCTCTATACTAAATATACGAGAAAGTAAAATCGATAACAAAATTAAAACAAATATTCAAAACTTTTCGCTAATACTGAGCTGGTGGAAGAAAACATCTGCTTTACACTCATATTAATAGAAAATACACTAGTAAAATTCACGTAGCTCTATTAAAATTATACCTGTCTTTATTGAACTTAATTTTATATGACTCAAATGATCCATGAAAGAAATTCAAGGATTACTTTGTAATTGTCTCCCATTTGTATAGTTGATTACCACGAAGAATAATTGTTAGATTTTATCATTCAGTAACTCGAAATTATGACAGTAATATTTTCAGTCATACGGGCATGAAACTAATACATTCATATTTAGACTTAAAAAATAATTGATAGAAACACAATCAAAATATATGGAAAATATTGTATTCTTAGAAACTGAGTATTACGTTATTTAAACATACTTTTTATTGAATTTCATGTACTGCTGCTATAGTTGGATAGGAATTTTTGAATAGCTAAAGCGAAGCTTTTCATGGGCATTTGTGCAGCATCTGCATTACCTGCAGTTTTCTGTCGCCATTGCAACATGTCCCGTTTTGCTGTGAAATTAATCAAATGCTATGCTGTTGTGTACCATAATCACATCCGGTTTAACATCCATATTTATTGTTGCAGACGAGAGATCGTCCTTGGTCACAGTTTCATGTTGATTGTTGAATTTGGAACTCAGCACACACACTGGCCTCAGTCAGTGTGTGGGCCATTCGTGCTATGGAACAATGGATTGGCCTTCCTAATTTCCCTATCTTTACCATAGCTAATCGAGTTAATTGCCTTCTATCTTTGATGGATATGTTTGAAATGGTGTTGCTGTGAAGAATGATTGCTGTCTTTACTTGTAGGACATTCTACGTAGCTTATGACCTTGATTAACTTTTTCAGCAATAAGAGGGTTTACACTAATCCTTTCTGTATAATCATAGTAAAAGTGAAATAAAATGCAAAAGAAATCAAAGGGATTGATATCCCAAAAACCTTCTTGCATATACTTTGATAAACTTGCCATGCCAAAGAACGCCTTCCATGGCATTGGCGCACAATAGTTACGAAATATTATCTTTTGACGTAAATTTAACATTTTTACTACTGAATCTATCGTATCACTCTTGACGACTCTTTTGGCGATTAATCTCCGACAGACGGTTACAAAGAAAACGGTTAGACAATCCGAATATCAATTTATGATTTAGACAAGTTTTTTCCAGGCGATTGAAACAAAGATTTGACATAAAACTGCATACATAGTCACAAAATCCCATACCAAATTTGATATATTTAAATCAACGCGTTTTGGAATTTTTGCTTTTACATGTTTCTGAGAATATGGACTTAAAAATAATTTGACAGGTATCTACTATAGATATTAATTCTGTGTACCGAATTTTATTTATCGAGCTCTTTTCATTTTATAGTTATCGTGCTAACTTATATTCGAAAAACAGGACAGATTTTTGAGCAGATAATATTCTACATTTGATAGCAATCTGCAAATGCGATGATGAGACCGTATACCAAATTTCAATCGTCTAGCTCAATCTACGCCATTAACATCATCAAGAAAAATTCTTAGCGTAATAGTTATTTGGAGGGATGAAAGAGTAACGATATTCACGAACATAAGATTAATGAAAAGGTATGGATGGAAATAAAAGTCGAGAATCGTAAATTTAAATGAATGAAATATGGTATGCGATCTTTAATCAAAATTTGAAATTACTATCGAATTTTTAGCTAAATATGTCTATAAGAAGTAAATGAAATAAATCTAACCGCCCTTACATTTGCTTGTAAATAAGACATTTCTTAAAACCTCATAAAACTCGATAAATGAAAATTGGAGTGTATGGATTGATTAATCTAGTCGATTAATCAACCCTTTAACTGATAAATTACTGATAATATTAAAATGTTGTTTTGTCACTAGAAATGTAAAGGTACATATATTTCTGATTTTAAGTACATTAGGAAGGGAATGAAAAATCGAATACAAAATGTCTTTATCACTAACATGAAAGAAGTTAAAGTAAATAAAAGGTTCAAAATGGGAACTGGAATGCAGAACAAAGTAAATTTAATTAGTTTTCCTTTCTTGTAGTAGTTGCTTAAACCCAAACTGCTTTCATAGCTCATCAAAGTTTTGATTTTAATCAAAATCGTGTTTAATTTTCAGCTGATAATGGACTACGAATTAATAAAAGTTTGAAGTGCTTTTTATGTCTGATATGTTTTTGTTTCATTTCCTTGTAGAAAATTAAAGAGGTTAAAATGAATGAGGAATTCAGCTGCAATTAATTTCGAGAGAGTCAAAAATGCTGTTATGATTTCTATTTTTTTCGCGAAGTTGCAATCCTATCCTGTTCAATTCTAATTAAAATCATAGAAGAAGCCAACCTTAAATGACTTAGTTTAAATATGCCTGATGCATTGGAATTTATAGTTTTCTGAAGTTTATTTTTCAACTCCTGCATTTGATGTAAAAGTTTGATATCAGATTTTTATATTTCATTTTTTTGAAAATTATTTAAATTAATTAAAAAAATATCTTGGGAGAAATGTTAAATTTGCAATTTTGTATATGATTATTCTGTTTATAGCTAATGAGCAATATATAATTTTACTTTCTTTCATTCAACTTAATATGTTTCATGTTGTTTTATCATTTATTACTCTATTTTATGTTCTGGAATCTTAAAATTTGGTTCAATTTTTTAAGATCTTAATTATCATTTTGTCCAATACTTTTAATAACAATTTTATTCCATAAGTGTTAACCCTTGCTAGTTAATTTGGCAGCAAATTGATTTTAACAATCTAAAATATTTATATGTATTAATACTTTCATAAATGGTAAGCTTTGTATTTACTTTACAAATAGTAAACTTGTGTTTACTTAAAATATAATAATTTGCAGTATATATTTACCTATTCTGTGAGTTTCGAAACATATGTATAAAAATTTTGCATGGTCTAATTAAAAATAAAAATAAATAAATAAAAGCAGAGCCGAAAAATTAGATTAAAATAAAAATCTCAGTATACTACCGCATAGAATAACGCATTTATTCATTTTGAATAGCAAACAAGATCATTGATGAAAGTTGGAAAACATCATTAGCTTTCTGTGATAGCGGGTGGGCCCAAATAATTTTCTTACAAGATGAATGAATTTCAAATAATTTCTGGTCAGCCTACAAGATGAATACATTTCTCTTGATAAGTTGAATTTCAAGCAAATTCTTTTTTAGGGTTAAAGCTTAAGACTATTCGTCCAGTCTTCTGAAAAATCTTTCCAACATTGTACATTAAAGGGCATCCCAAAATTAACTCAAGATTTGAATTTGCCACCATTCGTGCAGTAAAGTGTTAGGGTTAGTAAAAATGGAGCGTTACATGATAGAACAACATGTTAACGCAAAATCTGAATAAAATAAAAGAAACCTGAAATTTTTTTCATTAAGTGGCTATATTTATACTGAATTGTAAAGTGCATAGGTTAGGGTTATGTATGGAATAACACGTTGGGAAAATGGCCTTCACGGCTTTGCTGGCACATAAGCACTCTTTTGTCATGATCATTTTGCATAAATGCTGCTGAATTTCGTTAATGCAGCAACGTTTAATTTCCTCCTTTAATGCTCGTGTTAGATTATTGACCTTCAATTATTGACAATATTGACCTTCAATTGTAATTATTGACCTTCAATTATTGACAATAATTATTGACATTATTGACCTTTAAATAACCCCTTAAAAAGTAATCCAGTGGTGTTAAATCACACGATCTAGGGGGCTAGGTCTCAAATTTTCATGCTCTGGCCACCAGATTTTCATTATTTTTAAAACTGTTCAACGATGGAAAAACGTTGTTCTGCCGTGTAACGATCCATGTTTTTTAATAGGGTTGCCAACACTTTACTGTATTAACCGTTTAGCTTGTGTCGTTAATAATAAAATTTTCTAAGAATATCGCGATAATTTCCTTAAGTATTTAATGTTTTTTGTTTTGATGTTCATATTTGTGACAAAAATATTTTTTATTCATTAATAAATAGATAAAAATGTATTTATAATTTAAAAAAAAATTGTATTCTGTTAATTACATTGGTTAGGTTATTTGCAAATTGCTACTTTTGAGGTCAAAATTAACTTTTTTATTTTTTATAAACTGGTAAGCAATCTAAAACTGCAGATCCATCTAACCGCAGGTTTTTTTTGATGCTTTTCATTGCATTAAAATTTTAACTCCACATTCTCGGTTTCTATTCTGATATTGGGAAATCTTATACAAACTTACTGAATGTCCGTTGAAATTAAAGCGGCTTAAATGGTGTCATAACACCACCACAAGGTGTCAAATCGAATGAATCCATTTTCCGCTTTACCAACCCGTTATGATTAATAACGATTACTAATGAACCAAGTTACGTTGTCACGGACTAGATGATGTCATTTCTGCGCTATAATAACTGTTAAACCATTTCATTTTTCACTTAATTGTTTGGAAGTACGTCTGTGGTTTTAAGTCAGTTTTGTGTATTCAATCCATTTTTACTTTCTGGTGTACGTAATATGGAGAAAGAACAGTAATCGTCAAAAAATCCGAACAGGAGTTTTTGACGTATCTCTACATTTTAGACCTCCCTCAGTTCGAAAAATAAATTTTTGTAAAATATACGTCTGTCTGGGACAAAACTCAAAAAAGTTTTGAGCTAGACGGTTGAAATTTTATATACGGTCTTTACACAAATTTTTAGATTTCTGTCACATTTTGAATAAAATCTGCTGAAAAGAGATTCATCTTTCCAGGTGTTCGAATATAAGTAAACACTATAAATACAAAACGAAGAGAATTTGATTCATAAAATTCGGTGCATAGACTTAACATCTATAGTTTAGACATCTATCGAATATTGAGCTAAATCCACCAAGAGATAGATCGTCTGTCGATGTGTACTTTCAGAAACATATAAACGTCATAACTCAAAGACTTAATATACTATATGACTTAAATATACTAAATTTAGTATGCTATTTTGTGACTACAAGTATAATTTTGTGTCAAATTTTTGTTTATATCGATTGAGAAGCGCACGTACCACACAGAAATTCGATTTTCTTACATTATTAACGCATGTCAGGGATTAATAGTCAAATAATTCACCCAGCATGATACGATGGATTCAGTAAAACTGCTGAATACAAGCCAAAAGTTAATATCTCGTAACTATTGTACAGCAATGGCATGTAAAGCGTTCTCTGGCATTAAAAATGTATTAGAGAGTATGCGAGAAAGTTTTTGGGAGACCACTACCCCTGGTTAAACAAAACAAAAAAGAATTTTAGGTAAGTGAATTTCAGTATTTCTTAACACTTTTCATCAAAATTATCTATATGCCTCTTATTCCCGGTTGTTTATTCAAATACTTTAAAGTAATTTCTTCTTGATAGAAATTTAATTCGCTTGCATTATACACTATTAGTGAATCCATTCACTTAATTATCATGTTGGGTTATTGAGGTAACTTGAATCCCATTTGGCTCATTACTTTTAATCATGTCTATGAGTCAGGAACTCGAGATAAAGAGGCAGCGTGCCGTCTTTTGTCCTTCGGAGGAAGAAATTGAGGTAACATTTGAGTTCACTGCAATATATGGATGTAGGTTAACTCGCTGAAAGATTTTAAGTAGAAACTAGATTACATTTATGTTTCGGTTAGGTTCTATAGGTTGTACATAAGTAAGTAATTCGTTACGTCACTCGAATATAGGATTAAAATAACAGTTTTTCAATAATGCAGAATAAACGGAAGGCCAGAAGACAAAAACTGTAAAAATTTTTGCCACTTCGTTTTCTTTAGACATGCCATGCCATTATTCACTAGATTAGAAGAGGGCATATCAGTTTTCTATCAAAATATTCTTTTTGTAAGATTATATTAAAATCAGCAAAGGAAAGAGTTAAAAAAAATTATATATTTAACTTTCAGAGGAATATAAAAACTCAAAACTCACTCTTTTAAAGGTGATAATAATAAAGATTTTTAAGATTTTTAATAACACGTGATCAGAAATTTAAAAATTTGCACACTTATATTTTTTAGAAAATACAATGTGTTTTACTGTAAGCATCAAGGGGAAAAAAGGATAGTTGGTGTTTAGAGTTACATTTTTACAGGGCTCGTGAGACCCCCTGATCATATGAGATAGATTTGCAATGTCCCTAAAGTTTTTAGAATATTTATTAATTTTGTGTACTTGAATAACCGTTATCAGTTTTGCAATGCGTTCAGTCACTGCTTCTTTCGCAGTTTTTGTTATTTTATCATGGTTTAAAATTACGAGGTCTGCTCTGAAATAATCAATATGCAATTTCAAGGTGAGATGCAATTATAACAAACATACATTTATTTTAAATGTTACCCTGTTTTCCTGTCAGGGAATTAGTACATCCTAGGAATTAATCATTTATGATTTCATTTAATTTAAATACTTGCTAAGAAGGCTTTTTAAAGGCTTTGAGAAAAGTTGGAAATGAAAATGGAGATCTCATTTTATTCCAGGTTCATGTTTCTGCATGTCATTTTCACCATCATTTCATTATTAGATGGACCACAAAGATTTAGTTCTTCATCAAATATCGAATACCTCCAGGTACATTTTTCAAACCGAAGGAAACAAGCCATAACTACTTTAGCCCTAGCAAATGAATTTCAAATGAAGCATCACCTTTAAAACTAGTCATTAATCTGAAAAATTGCTCGCCAAGCAAACTAATTTTTCACACGGATTGGCAAAAAAACACAACCTAACACTGATAGATTTGCACAGCTTTTTATTGTGCAATAAAATTTACTCACCCCAATTTATCGCAAGAGATAAATTACCCTATCCCCATCTTTGCTGACAATGAATTTCGTCAAAGGTATAAAGAAAATCACCCGTTTGCTACGAATGGGGACAAACTAATTTACCGCTGTTAGAGCTAACTTTATTGCGTAGAAGAATGATGAGGTTCTGCTATTCGTTCGCTCTCCTGAATTGTTAATAAGCTTCACTGGAAGTCGAAAGCTCGATAGGATTTAGATGAGAGCTTGTTCATTGAATTTAAATAGGGTTGTAATGAGTTTTCTGAAGTTGCGTGGGAGCAAATTGTCACTAATATTGACAGTTCATGCCCTCAAG
>JAPMOR010053779.1:139275-179135 GCA_026543865.1 Argiope aurantia
AAATCAACCCTATCCCTATACCCTCTATAGGAAAACCCTATCAAAATGTTCCCCGGTGCCAACTTCTGAATGCGTTTAGTTAATTTTTATTTCATAAAAAGCTTATGAAGCATAGATACATCGTAAAGTTGCCTAACCCTGTCATCCCGCAAATTTCCTTGAAATTGAAAAAACAACAACAAACAAACAAAAACAATATTTACTGTACATTTTTTTACGGGAAACGCTCTGACAATATCCACAGCTACAAATTACGAGCCGATTTTGTTCATCCTTATTTCAGTTGCTACTTCATGAGTCCTAGTTACTTCATCACTTTCTTTTTTGAGAAATATCTCAAAATATCATTTTGACACTCCTTTCATTTAATTTCGCCTCAATACAAGTGTAACTAGCTAACTAGCTGTTATGGATATTTACTTTAAAATAGTATATTTGTTTTAATAAGGTACAGTTAATCGAATTGGGTTTAAATGACACTTTTTAAATTAATACTTTTAATAGGGTGGGTGAACATCTACGTTGAAAGTGGCTAGTAAAATATAAAAATAAATCTTTTTAAATAGAGAAAATAAAAAAAAAATAAAAAAAATTCTGAATTAATTTAATTTGCATTCGAAAATGCATATATTTTTGAGTTTGCGACCTTTATAATAATCAGTTCTATTTTAAGATACCACAGTCAAAGCTAAAATCAAACATTTCAGAAGAAAGAAAATGGTAAATAATGGGTTGATTACTATCAGATGATTAATTAACAAGAAGTCTTTAATTAACAGCTAGTGTATTAACGTGTTTTCGTAAAAGATTTTCATTAAATAGAACTTTTTCTTGGCTGATTTTTTGTCTCTTTTACCTTTCATTTAATTGATCTTTATTCAACCCATGAAAGTAAATAAGATTTATAATCGGTTTTAAAGAAGAAACGCTGAAATGTCATAACTTGAAATGTATCGTTAGTGCTTTGAATTTCATCATTTTTCTAAGAAATCTATAAAAAAAAAACTGGACTTAATAGAAGGCAATCTCGAGTAAGAGGATGAAAAGTCGTAATATATTTGGTTTCTATTTCCCTGGTGACATAAAACTTGTGAATGAATTTCTTTTTTGTGCAGATTTATTAAATAAGAAGTCCATAATGGGATACAACTTTCCATTTCACCGTACCTATATATTTGCATTCAAGGTCACAGAATGTCACAAGACGGGTTTTATTGGCTTTTATTGTAATTAAAAATGTCTTCTGAAACAAGGAATTAAATTTTGACCTTATACTTGAATTTCCATCATACTTTAAAAAAATACTTTTAAAGATGGAAGATATTTTCTGGTGTGAGAATATATAAATTTGCAGGCAATATGCATAATGAATCATTTGTTATGCATGCATAATCAATCATATCATTTGAATGAGTAGATAATTATAAATAATCTGCTCATAAGTCTGCTGTCAGCACTAAATATCTTTTTCCAATATTCGAATTATGTCCGCCAGCCCTTTGCTGTTTTCTATAAAAAAAATAATCAAAGTTAATATGATGCCACAACGCTTGTGAATTAAAATTATTTTGCACATATTTTTAAATTTTAAAAAAGGTGCTTGTGTGTAGAGGCAATTTGTGACATCTATATATGTAAAACGCTAGCGCATGTGACACAGAAATTTCTATTATTTATTACGGAATGACAGCAATGAAATGTAAACATATCGATGTACTAAAGTTTCAGCAGACTTTTATTCAGTGTTTTTACAGTTGCACTTGATTCAAAACTTCGTTAATTAAATAAAATTATTATGTTATAAATGCTGCTAGACATTTCAAACACTTCATTTAGATCGGAGATTTAAAAGAAATTAAGAAATAAACTCTAATCGGAAAGTTTTACAATCGAGAGTGAAAATGGGCTTAACCATGGCTATGAATACTGACTTCGACTTACCTACTGGAAATAGATGATTTCCAAAACTATTAATTTCCCAAAAGGTTTTTGCATTATCCTAAAACTCAAAAAATTATTTCTTTAATAATATCGATTTCATTTCTATATAGTTTTTTTTTACTTTTTATAAATTCTTTAAGTTTAATTTCAAGTGTTACGAATCGTTAATGTTAGATTTAGTTTGGTTTAAGAAAGCTTTTTAAGACTAATGCTCACTTCAGTTGCCTTTTTGATATTATGAAATTCAAACTCATCCTACAAAATATTCAATTGCGTGCTTTTGTTAATGTTAAGATTAAGAGAAAAATTACTTTTTTTTATCATTAATATCGGAACATGATTTTCACTTCCACTAATATTTCATAATATATACACTTTTGATTTGTGCACACAATAATTTCTTGTAGAATGATTCAGTTCAAGTTTTATTTTTAAATCGTATCAAATGAACTGAAATTTTAAAAAGATGAGTTTCATATTAATCATTTAATAACCTGAAAGATCAATTGCCTTGGCGAGCAAGTTGGTCGCCAAAGACGGATAATTTAAGATAAAACCTTAATTTAACATATTTACATTTCACTTAAAATATTGAACTTGAAAGATTCAAATAAATTACAAGAATCAAAAGTTGATGGTAAGCCTACTTTCATTATACTTTTTTTATGCAAGAAGTGTTTTGTACACATACATCTAATTTGAATGGTCCCTTATATAACATTAATTATTTTATGTCCTACGTATTATTTAAATTAGTAAAACTCTCCAAACATAAGTTAGAACCCTCATGTTGATATTTTGTCTGATTAGTAAAAGAAACTGAATATATTTGTTTCTGAAAATAAATAATGGGTTATCAAAAAGTATTATTTCTTTCACGAGGCAAGAAATAAGCAATAAAAAATTTTTGCACAAAATTTTTTTATTGTGAATTAAAAGGACGGAAATGTTTTGCAACCATGTATTGGCAATGATTAAAACATGAGACCATGAGACCTAAAATCAGGCGTGTAAAAGCATGGAATTCTCTTTTCTAAAGATAACACTAGCTGACTTGATGTATGTTAATATTTTCTGAATTATTGCAACAGCAATCGGATTAACGTATTCCGTATTTCAAAATGAGCATCGATTTATTGATCAAAGCGATACAGTTTGTTGAAAAAAACTCGGATCATGATTACTGCTCTGCAGATTTGGTGAATTCACCTCGTCGTCCAAAAGTACAGCTGAAGGAGAAGTCATCCCGTAGACGAGGTTACCACAATGAATTAGAAAGGAAGAGGCGGGCAGATCTGAGGGACAATTTAGAACTTTTGAAGGATATAGTTCCGGGATGTTCTGACCAGCGTCGAATTTCTACAGTGAAATTACTTAATGAAGCGTCTTCTTACATAGACAGTTTGAAAGAGAAATCGGATAGGCTTGAGTCTGAAATTAACTGGCTGAAAATAGAACTCCTGTCAAAGCAACAAAGTATTAAATGATAAGAGTGTGGTGTAATATCTACTGGATCCATGTAGCTCAATGAATGGATTGTGATTAGAAAGGCCTATAAAGTTACCTGTTTGATACATGAACAAAATATAATATGAATGAAATGTAACATTTATGGTTAATTAAATGTTTGTTTAGTAAAACCTAATATCTTGTTTAAGCTATATAGTTCCCGTATGTTTTTACTTACTATAAATTCAATTCGTATTTAATTAAACCATTTAGTAAAATTATAATTATTTTACATTTAAGTAGAATTATATCAGCTTGCAGGAAGCGCTAAGTTTCATAATAAATGTCCGTTCTTCAAATGATACCAAGTGATATGAATATTTCTTTATATATTTAGAATAATATATTAGAAACCTTAGGAAAAAACAGGTAACACTAAATAATTATAGATAGACTCGCTAGTCTTTTAGTTCTTGTTCTTTATGACATAAAATTTTAGGTAATTTTAATTAATTATATTAATTTATTAAACTTTATACCAATTATTTATCACATTTGATAAGTTATTATTAGTTGTTGAAACTTACTTTAGTTTCTTTTTTTAATTATTATTTAAAATTAAATTGCCAAATTTACGATTTTTATAATCTAACTACATGTTGTTTTAAAGAAGAGAATTTAATTACACTCTTTAATTATATTGTGATTTATTTTTACTAGTTTGAAATGCCGATAGATATAATGAACATTGTGACAGATTTGTTTTTAAAAAGGGTCAACTATTTCACTTAAAAAAAAGGTCATTTATAGAAATCTCATCATATATAGATCATTTGATCATTGATAAAACTAATAATGTGGCAGATTCGCGAAATTAATTACAGTTTTATAGAGATATATCGGTAGTATTAAATTACACCGAAGGCATGTTTAAAGACAATATGTAATATTTTTCTTCTTCTTTTAAAAAGAAGATTAAGAGTTCATTCAATATGTTTACAAAAATGGAATTACTTCATGCACTAAAGCTGTTTCAAATTAAATAATAAGGCTACCAAATTTTAAGATAACAAATAATAGGAATTTTGTCATGAAACGCATTCAAAATTTTCACACACGTTACTCTGGTTACGTCTATTTTTTCATGAAAAAAATACCTAGTACTTTGTTTAATTTATTAATTTAAAACACATTTATCGAAAAAATAAGCTGAAATAAATCACATATTTTTCAAAATGGTGGCATGGCTCACTATTTTTCTGTCGTCGGTTTGATTATATAGATGTACTTATTATATTTATTTCGCATTATACACCAGCAATGCTTTTTAAAATGTCGACTATTTTCATATCTTAAAAATTAATAAGTGATAGATTGTTTTCATTCAATATAATTTTCTTCATAGAATCTCGTAAATGGTATTTAAAATTATTAAACTACATAGGTTATATCAAGTAATGATCTACCATTGTTTAGAATGCATTTAATTTCAAAACTTTAATGAAAAAATAACAAAAAGACAAAATATTCTATGTTAATAAAACAAATGACATTAATCAGAATTTTATGAAAACTTCAGTCATCGTTTGATCATAATTTTTTTTGGCTTTGTTGGGTGTTCTGAGATTTAGTACTTGGGAATATGTTAAGAAGCATACTATGAAATACAGAAAAAAAAATCGACTTAAATTTTCACAGTATTTTGCATATTTAATTGTTCACTGTTTCCTGGACTTCCTAAAAATGACACAGATTAGTAATATATCTTGACCAAAAAATTGAGGAAGCTTTTAGAATTAATTACATATATCTGCATTATTTATCGAACCTTTATTAAACGTTCGATGTTGATAGGTTTTATGATCAGCGTGAGTTATAAGAAAATTGTTTATCTTTAAGTAATACTTTAATCTTAATGTCATCAAAAACTGAAATAAAAATTTTATAAAATATATAACATAGTTTGAATGTCATGGTATCTATATAGTAAGACTATGTAAATGATTAATATTGCAAGTAATTTTTACTAAAAGTAATTTTTTATAATATTTCATTATCTTATATAAAATAAAATAATTATCTTTTATAAAAGTAATTGAAATTAATCTATTTAGAAGTTAGTTTGGCATTTTCTTTCATAACTACACAAAACCACGTGTTTATATTCAATTTTCAAGCCATGACAGCGTGCTTACTCGAATTGAAGTCCTGCAGACCACGTGGTTTAAGTAAATATTATTATGGACTAACTCAAACATTCTTGTGTTTAGTGATATTTTTTCAGTTGATAGTATTCATTATTTAGTTCGTTGCCAAACTAAAATTCATATTATTTCAAAATTTATTTATTAGTTAAAAAAACTGATTATAATTTTTGCTTCTTAAATCTGTATATTAAAAAAGTAACTTTTCAAATATTTCTATTAAAGAATATAAAATAGGTGTCCTAACGCTGAAAGCTAAAATAATTCTGGACTGGTATTTTTTTTAAACTTTCTGACTTATTTAAAATTTTAAGAAATGTTTTGTTTTATGCTGAAAAATGGATACTAAAATTATAAATTCTAAAATTTTTAAACTAGTTGTTTTGATTGATTACTTTTATACGCAAGAAACTTCATGTTTCATTATTATAAAATATTTGATATAAAATACATTTAAACTGATCAGAGAATTAAAGATTTATTGGCATTGTGTATTATTTGTAATCATAAAATAAGAACTTGATGGCTTTTTATTTAAATTTGTGGCTTGAGACATTATCCAGTCATAGTTACCAATCCTTTAATTTATTAAACTACTCAAGGAGCTTAACAAAGAATTCTCAGCTAATAATCAAGAAGAATATGAGCTTGTTTTGGCGCCTTAAAGTCAGATCTGCCTATTTGGCGCATAAAAAATTTTAGTGTATAATAATGCGCGCCAATTGTCAGTTAAAAAAATTATCTGAAAATTTTGATTGAAAAAATGAGTGACATTTGAGCACGAGTAAAATATTATTGCACAAATTTCCTTTTTAAACTTAAAACAATTTTTTCAAATAAAAAAATAACATTTTTAATTGTAAAAATTTAGTTTTCGAGAGAAGTTTTCCAATAAGTTAACAGTTGTTAAAAAGATATGTTTTTTATATAATTTTCAACTGCAGATTTTATTACTACAACAAATTCAAACCGTTTTCATACTTTTATGAAATATTTAATAGCGTGTTTTTCTTCCCCTGATGAAATGCAAGAGGAAATATTTTATTAATTATCTACTCAGTTTACCTGAGGAATCAGAAGGCGAAATTACTTTACCACAAAAGAGAATGTGCAATTTAGAATAGAAATCAATCAGGTCCTTAAAATTTAAGTCACAATATGAAATCATAGGTCTAAATTGTGTGCATTGTAACATTATGATATCATCGATGCTAGGGTAGAATGCGTTATCAAATTACCATATTGCCCTGAATTTGTTATTCTTTGTTGAATAATATCAAAATAAACGAAAAACATACAAAGAAACCAAATTTAATAAAACTATATTTACAAGTAAAATTTTGAATTTCCTTTTCATTTAAAATCCGAAATCTCTTAGTTACCAACGCAATAGACAACTGAGAATTAGAATTTCAATCACTTAAATGAAACGGGATAAAATTAATAGCCAATGTTTTTTTCTATATAAGGAAACAAATTGCAAAACGCAGTGTATTTTGTAAATATACGAGAAAGTTATTTTTGCCATTTAATTGCAAGACATGTATTTTCCATTCACTTCCATTTTATTTCCTTAGCTTTATTTTTTATAAGCGGGTTACTGAAGAATTGTCTGCAATCCCAAAACGAATTATCATGCTCTCTAAATCTCAATAAATTAAACATGCAATTTATTTGAATTGTTGAATTTAATTTACATAAAACAAGCAAATAGATAAATCAATTCAATCATAATCAAATTTACAATGATCCTATGAATTAAGTATATCAGCTATCGATATTACTAAGACAATTTAATTGTTTAAGTAGATAAGTATAACATAATGCTAAGGAAAGCAGGCATGACAAAAAAAAATAATCTTGCGCTATGTTAATTGCAAAAAAAAAAAAAAAATGATTTATGTATATCCAATTGATACTATCATTTACATTCTATATAGAGAGGAAATAAAGTAAAAGAATAATTTTAATTAAATACGTGCAGTTAAAATTATAAAATTTGTAAGCAAATAATACAGTTTTTTAAATAGTGTTAATATCGGAAAATATTCATTCATTAATAAATATTTTGATGATGTTAAGTTAGAAAAAAATATACCATTAGAAATTAAAAATGAAATGCAAAGAAAAAAAATGTAATGATATTTCTAAAACTAAAAAGAAATTGCTAAATAAATTACTTTACACTTTTAATTTTGCTTAAAAGCATGTGCATATTATTTCATTAGAAATTGAAGCACGTAAAATTAAAATTGAATTTATTTTCCTTCTTGTGAAGAATTGATGAAAAAAATTTGAAATAAAATGACAAAATGGAATGTATTTTGAAATTAGTGTAACTTTATATTAATAAACTCTTTACTTGTTAACAGAGATTCTTTACTAATTAAAATAAATATTTTCTTTAAAATTTTTCCAAATATTGCAATTCTTTTGTAAAGATTAAAATTAAATATTTACTTTAAATGTTTGACTTCAGCTTAATTGTAATATTTCTTGATTTTCGGATGTATAAAAGGAAAAAGAACTAACAAATATCATTGTTTTTAAACAAATAACTTTTAAAACATCAAAAGTTTAATCAAGCTATAAACAATATGAATTGCAACAACTCACGTGAACTGTCGAACTGCAACCTGAATGTTATAAATCATATTCTTTCAACTATGCAATTCATTTCCATAATAAGATAGAATAGTTCAAACAGTTTTCGACAGCCTTATTGATTTATGTAATACATTAAAAAATAATCTTCTACCAGCTATTTAATTATATGAAATAAATGATTTAATAAATAAAAAAATCGTTTGCTAATTATTCATTCTTTACTACTTAAAGTAAATATTTTCTTTGAAATATTTCAACATTTTGCAATTCTTTGTCAAAGATTAAAATTAAATGTTACCTTTAAAAGTTTGTCTTTAACTTAATTATAACATTTCATAATTTTCAGATGTTTAAAAAAATAACTCCCAGATATCACTGGTTTTAAACAAATAACTTTTAAGAGGCATCAAAAATTTAATCAAATTATACACAATAAAATAAACAGTATAAGGTGCACCAACTCACTCGACATGGCAAACTGAAACCTGAACATTATATATTATATTCTTTGCAACTATATAATTCATTTCTATCATCTGATTCAATAGCTGAAATAGTTTACAATAGCATTATTTATTTACATAATATACTTTTAAAAAGAATTTTCTATATTAAAAAAAGAATATTCTACCACATAAAATAAATGTTTTAATAAATAATAAAATCGTTGGCTAATTATTTATTATCATTCATACTGCAGTTTGTTAAATTTGAATTATTGCTTTAAAAAATCGTGTGTTAATTGTTCATTATCATTCATACTGCAGATTGTTCATTTTGCATTATAGCTTTAAAAAATCGTTTGCAAATAATTCGTTTTTTTTTCTGAAAAAGTCGTTTTGAAATTCTTTATTACTTAAAAAAAAATTGGAAATCCTTCATTGTTATTCTCAAAATAATCTTCATTAATAATAATAATTCTTCATAAAAATAATTCTTCATTATTATCTAAAACAAAAAAATAAAAAAAATAAAAAAGATACAAAAATGTACATCCATTAATAAATATATTAAAGAACATTATAGATGTATCTGAAAGAAAAAAAAGTGTCATTAAAAGTAAATAGAATTTTACTGCTTGTTTAGGTCAACATTCGATACAAAATGCAGCAAATACGAGGCTGGAAAAACGGATTTACGAGGAACCAATGCCAAATTACACCTCGCAGGGAAAGCAAACAGAGATCGAGTACTAACATCATTAACTTCGAAATCACTTAGCGCCTGAATGGTTCGCGATATCACGTTTCCACTCAACACGAGCAGAACAAATTGGATAAAGCGAAAACTCAATTTGGAGATTTTGATAGAACTCGCGGATTTCACGTTATAGGGTTATCAGATGCTTCTCGATAATTATCCTTCATTTATTTTCGACTTGTAGTTAGATTTTGGCGAATAATTATAATTTTATTTATATTAATGATACATAGGACTGGGAGCTGAAGTATCATTAAATGTATAGCGATTTCAAAGATAGTTTTTTACAAGTAAAGGATATATTAAGTAATGAAAATATAAAAATATATATATTGCTTGGGAAATTAAAAAAAATTCTATGTAATATTGTTAAGTAAAAACATTTTTTTTTGTTGTTCTTTTTACTTTCTCGTAGTATAGAGAAAAAATAGCAGTCTACAGAAAATTCGAACTCGAGATTTTGTCGAATCTCCACGTTTTAGACCTCCCTTAATTAGAAAAACACATTTTTGAAAAATGTCTGTCTGTATGTCTGTGAAGAAGATAACTCTAAAATGTTTTAAGCTAGACAGCTGATATTTGGTATACAGCGTTTACACCAAATTTGTAGATTTCCATTAAATTTTGAGTGAAATCGATTCAGAGGAAGTCCGCTTGTCCGTCTGTTCAAATATAAGTTAATATAATAAATTACAAAACGAAGAGAGCTAGATAAATAAAATTTGGTACGCAGATTTAACATTTATAGAATAGAAAACTGTCAAATTTTGGGCCGAATCCAACTAAAGGTTGAATGTCTGCCCATCTGTACTTTAAGAAATAAATAATCAACAACGTTCAATTTTTGTTTCAATCGGTTGGAAAAAAGATGTCTAAAACACAAATTAGATTTTGGTATTCTATTAATTGCATGCCAGGGATTGATTGCCAAAAAAGTCGCCAAGGTTGGCACGATAGATTCAGTAAAAATGCTAAAGACACGCCAAAAGTTAATATCTCGCAACTATTGTACGCGACCAGTTATTGTACAATACCAAGTTTTGTAAGGCTTTCTCTGGCATGACACATTTATTAGAGAGTATGCGAGAACGTTTTGGGGAGACAAATCCTGCTGGTTCATGTTTAGGAATAATAATCTTTCTATGTTTATTACCTATAAATATTGTCATTATATTTTATCTGCACAACACTTGAAGAATATTCGTATATGAATGCCATTATGATTTAATTATAAATATGAAATAATTATACTTGAAATACAGCGCTAAATACAATAAATTCTGTTATGATTACAATAAATTATGTTATGTGAATTATATAATGAGATTGCATATAAATTTTCTCTTAATAATTATTAATTTAAATTTATCTGTGCTGATATCTCTCATTTGCATAAAACAGCGGATATGAGGAATGGTTTTGAATTAAATTTAAGTCAAATATAAATAGAATTCTTTTCAATTATTTTTATTGTTGGCATATTGTCGTGTTTAAAATTACATTATTATTTAGCTGATTGTTTAGAAGTAAAATTCTTACAAAACTAGGAGTATATATGAAAGTCATGGGAAAATAATATACAAAAAGATTCAAGTTAAAAACATCAAATTTGTTATTTTTGTATTTTTAAGTCAGATGAAATAAAATATATTTAAATATAAGGTGTTTTAGAAATCCACATGCAAACTTAGAGGGTGTGTGTGTGTGTTAGGAATCAATAGGAATCAGAATCACATAGGATAACACGGTGCCGAATGTCTATCCTTAAGTGATAAAGGAACATAAAGACAAAGCAAGAACACAACACAGAAAGTAGTATAAAGCGCTTTATTACTAAAAAAAAACCCCAGTACAATACAATAGTATAGTTAGAAGTATCAGAGGAGTGTTCGAAATTTTTCACATTGGCATTCATGCACAATTGATTTCTACGCGTTACATGAATTGGCGAGCATTTTAAATTAGTGAATATCAACTAACTCGGTGCCAATGAAACAATGCATAATCACTTCATACTGTCGCCGGATATAATAAGAATTTCACGGGTGTTGACCTAGATAGCTCGCCAGATGCGTCACCTATTCATTTGGGATCATTCTTTTCTATTCTGATTCCTGTTGTTTTTTACCCCCCCCCCCCACCAAATTCATACATAGAGTTCAGAAATACCCTGTATGCTTCTCAAATGTAAATTTCTGAATTAGAATTTATTCTTAATTATTTTTTATACTAGTTATAAAAAAATAAAATGCACAAACTAGCTCTTCGATAGCTGCTACGAATTTCATTTTAGGAGTTATATTTATGACTAGCCACCTTTGGCGACCAGCCGGTTCGCCAGTATTACCGCTCGCTACAATTTTCAATTAAATATTTTAAGTAACTGGTCTCTTAATAAATTCTCAACAAAACATTTTTAATCTTCAAATTTTGATAGTCATACCAAACTTATACTGTTGTTTAGATCGTTTCGTTCAATTTACTATATAAATTTTGCTAATTTGTTGTCATTTCCGGTAAAACTTCAACTTTAATTTAAAGTGGAAATGATGAAATTGCAATAAATATAAAGATACTTTTTAATAAAACCAAGCATTTTATTTTATTTATCATCTTTATTGTTATTTACTTATTATTATTGAATATGAGTATTGCAAACAGAATCGTTCGGTATTTAAGTCTTATGTGAACCACAAAATACTTTTCGTAATTTATGTAATATCTCAAAGAATAATTCAACAAAAACTTCTCAGATTCAGCATAAAATTCAGTTTTTAGTTTTGCTTTCAAAAGGATTGATATGAAATCAATAATAATATTTTGTTCCGGCCTACAAATATATTTCAAAAATTATGATGTCTAATGCAGTAAGGTATCATATTCTGATAAATATTCTGGACACACCAAATTTTAAATAAATGAATGAATGTCTCTATTTTCCACGATCAACTAAGACTTATTTATGAAGTTATGAATGTTAAAAATTTAGAAAAACTCAACATTTTCATAATCTTAGGCCAATTAATCTTGAGAAAACTGCGCGCTGATTGGCGTATTTTCTTTGAAAGAATCGATGGAAAATCTAAAATTATTCTTTTTTTATTGAATAGTGATATTCAAATTTTCATTAATCAGTCAGTTGAAGTGACTGATTTAGTTGAATGGAAATTAACTTTTTTTAAATTTAAAATATTAGTGCTTCAAGAAAATTTTGTTAATCGTGATTTCCACAGCAGAAGCTTTATGTAATATCAAAAATTCGTTATTTATTAGAGCATTTATTGAATCAAGTTACATAAAATATAATCATTTTCCATTTAGACCATTTTAGCATATCTGTGTCTTACTAAAGGTTTACAAATTAGCTGTGTACCCCTGATTTGAATGAATACCCTGTTCATATTAAACAAAACTTGCCTTAAAATAAAACTGATTTATTGGATTAATAATATAGAGAGTGTAAAAGATCATAAAATAATTTTTCTTCAATTTATTTTTTAGAAAAAATATTTCATTTCCTGCAGACACGTGCCGAAAATTATATTTTTGCAGATTTCATTTCCCAAAAGATTTAATTTATTTTTAATTGGAGCTTTAATCACTGTGATGGTAACACTTTAAAAAAAGCTAATTTTTTTCCATGAATGCGAAATGTGCTCGTGCAGCTTAAATTTTATTTTTATTTTGTACGAAAAAATTGTTGAAAAATATAGTTAAAATATTTATTTAAAAATTCATTAAAAATAGAAATTTATTTCTAAGGTCAAAACATTGGTATCATTTAAAAGATACATTTTTGATCTTTAACTTGATGTAAAAATCTTTTTTATGCGGTAATATTTCCGGAAGTTATAGCAGAAACACGCCAAAATTTCGCTTAATTTTTAAATAAATAAAATGCTAATTAAAAATTCGAAAAAATAACCCCGAGGTGCACATTCCCGGCCTCCAAGGTATACACGTGCCAAATTTGGTAGCTGTAAGTTGAATGGTCTAGCCTGTAGAGCGCCAACACACACACACACATTGAGCTTTATTATAAGTATAGATTATTGTATAAAAATGCATAATGTGGTGTGAAACAATATAGAAATTGAAAATCTACCAAAAATTTTACTAACACAAAATAATTTGAAATTTTCTTCCATCTGTTTCTGACAAAGATGCTGATTTTTATGCATACGAAAGTTAGAAATTTAACAATGGTAACCATATAATGACAGTCTATACATCTTTGGTTTCAGCTAGAAACGATTTTTGACCTCTAGTATAATCACTAGATTCAGAAACTAGATTATTATTAGAAACAAGTTTTACAGAACATTATTTTATAGATCTTAGAGGATAAGGACTGCACCAAGAGACTAACTATTTTATGCTTTTAATGACAATACATCGGTTTTAATTATATAGATGCAACTATTAAATTTCCTCTCTGAATTTTCACATTTGTGTGAGCATACATTTATATATACTTTATATGACACTAATGAAAAATCTTTAATCGTGATTTCCCCCATCTGAATCAGTTGATTTTTTTCAATCAACATCAAAACGAATCTCAGGCTTAAATTTTATTGTGCTTCTTGGCTGAAAAATATACCCGGATATAACTGTATATGTCAGACACAGTGATACAAATTCTTCAGTGCAATATCCTTAAATATATCATTTTTTATTCCAGTCCGAATTCCTATTATTCTTATTTAGGAATATCAACAAAATTACCACATTTGTTATTGTTATATCAATTTATTGTCAAAGCATTTTATTGATTTAAAATAATTTTACGGATCAACTATATCTGCTCTCAAATTGCTACACGTATATGGTTGCTTAGGTTCTTAAAAATTACCACATGTTGCTAATGGTTCTAGTTGTTGTATCAAAATTTCGTATATTTTGCTGTGTGTGGTTTTGACATACTGCTTCTTGATATAATCGAATACAATAGACCATATGTTTTGCCATGTATTTAAGCCTTGAATATAAATGATGAGATCAAACCCAGAGATAAATGTGTAAATAATTTTATGGGCCAATGTTTAGATGTTTAAGTAAACAATACAATAAATAAAGATTATTTCCAGTTTTAATTTGGTGTATTCCATTTCAGCGGGAATGCAGTTAAAAGTCACATTTCTGGACACAGCTGGAGACTTGCAGTTTCCTGCCATGCGTCGTTTATCGATAGCTAATGGTCAGGCATTTCTTCTGGTGTATAGTGTGGACAGTGAAGAATCTTTCCGCATCATCAAACAATGTTTTGAAGAAATAAGAGAACAGAAACCTGACTTCCAGGAATTGCCTATCATGGTAAGCGAAATATGATACTACAACTGATTCTCTAAGATTATTGATATTTTGAATGATTAATATAGAGTAATTAAATCATAGATATTATCCATTTAGCGACGGTTAAGCCTATTTTTAGCTCTTATTAATCTTTCTGTTTGAAGCTATTTCTATTTTCCTTTTACATCGTGTTTCCTCTGACATAGTGGAATGCCAGCTTTTTCGAAGCATTTCTAATAATAATTTTACATCTCTATTAATTAACAAATTATTGAATCAAGTGCAGGTGTAAAAACATGTAATGGAGCAGTCTGAAGTGTTTGTTTAGTGATTTGTTTTTTCTTAACTGTTGCCATTCAGCAATAAATAGTAAGAGTAAGATTTCTGTACCACGTGCATTCGCATTATAATGCATGTGCAACAGAAAAAAAAATTATATTCATTGTTAATGATACGTCTCTGTCAGGGGCGCTATGAAAATATGCCAAAGGCGATATTCTTTGCTTGGTTTTAAAATTATTAAACGATAATATTAGGCTAAAGTACTTTGTATATTTGTCTACTGTAAATGAAACGATAACTAGTATTTAGCTTGGATATTTGAAGGAAATTACGCTTTATAACAAGAATATAATAGCAGCATTTCATATATCTGATGGCTGCATTTTTTGTTATTGTAATATTCGATTTCATTTTTGTATAATTATAATGAAGTCATATTTCTGCCTTTGATGATGTAAAGAGTGGGTATTTAAAAAAATGTGGGCATCTATATTTTTTTACATTACTTAGAACAGCTAAAGTTGTGATCAAGCATTGGAGAGGGGATTAGCTCTGTTATGTAAAATGAGGGTGTGACAGACAAAGGAATTTGTGAATATCTGTGAGATGTGTATGGCATTTGCAGTCATGTAATGAAATACCCAAATGAAAAATGAGGCCGTGATTTCATTGATCCGCCACCCCCGCGGCCGAATTTTGAGATTTGTCTGGCTGATTACTTTGTATGCCATTAGAAATGTGGCTTAAAATCCTTAGTAGCGGTATATTATTGAATGAAATAAAAGAGATAAAGCATGTAATGTTGTGAAGGGATGTGATTGAATGAAATAGAAACTATAAAGCATGTAATGTTGTGCAGGTATGTGATAGACCTTTCTAACGAGGTTTTGCTCGTGGTAATTTAACCATAGAAGATGTTAGTGGAATTGGAATTTGCAGATGAATGTGTATTAAACTGAGTATGTGTCATCAAATGCTGTTTCCTTTCGGTCTGCCCACCTCCACTGACTGGGAGTCTTCACGATTCTAGATTCAATGATATACAGTTGCGTTAACGTCTTTCTTATGGTGATAAAGATGTATTGAACTGAGTGTATATCACGAAGTGAAATTTTTATATGATGTAATGATGGTGAACATGCATTGGACTGAGTGTATGTCACGAAGGGAAATTTTTCTATGATGTAATGATGATAAACATGCATTGAACTGATTGTATGCCTCCAAATGCTGTTTTATTTCGTTTTGTCCACCTCTACTGATTGAGAATCTTCATTCAGTGGCATGCAGTTGTGTCAATTTTTCTGATGGTTCAATGATGATGAAGATGCATTGAACTATGTGTATGTCACGAAGCGAAATTTTCCTATAGTGTAATGAAGATGAAAGTATATTGGACTGAATATATGTCACCAAATACTGTCTTTTTTCGGTTTGCCTGCTTCCATTGATTGATAAGATTCAAGATTCTAAATGTAGTGGCATGCAGTTGTGTTAAATTAAAAAATTTCTTATGGCGCAATAAGATGAAAATGTATTGAACTGAGAGTATGTCACGAAGATAAATTTCCCTATGGTGTAATGATGACGAAACTGTATTGGACTGAAGGTATGTCACGAAATGAAATTTTCCTATGGTGTAATTATGACGAAAGTGTATTGGATAGAATGTATGCCCCGAAGTGAAGTTTTTCTATGGTGTAATTATGATAAAAGAATATTGGACTGAGTGTATGTCAAAAAATGTACTTATATTATGGTTAAGTGTTTATTTTTTTTTTAACCAATGGCCATGTTTGATGGCATATTTCGTTTTCAATTACAGCTTTTCTCATATGTCCGTGATTAAATCAATGCAAGGTTTGAAAAGTAAACAATGTTACATATATTAAATCTCATACATATTCTTCATTAGGCTGTAAATTTCATTTCATCAAACAAATTTTGCGATAAAGTTCTGCACGATGCGACGGCTTGAATTATGCTTTCTTCTTTTGGCTTCTGTTTCAGTCAAGGATATAGTGCCATCAGTAATCTGATACTGGATTTCTTCTACCATACACAATCCTTTAACTGACATATTTCAAAAAATTATCATTCGGAATGATGCCACAGTATAATTTTCACAGTATCAGTCACAGTATCATTTTTCAATAGGCATTCCTTATATTAGTTGTACCAAAATAAAATTTTCTAATTTTCAATTTTTAGGTTGTTGGGAACAAATGTGACGTCCCTGATGAACGTCGCCAAGTGAAAAAAGAGGATGTAAATGAGTGGGTCTTCTGTGATCTACCGAAGATCCGAGCGAAGATTATAGAATGCTCTGCTAAAGATAACTTAAACATCCGAGAAATTTTTAAATCATTCCTTCAGTTAGCGAAGATAGCTCTCCCGACCGAGTCAAATGCCCTTCGAAGAAGATCTAGTACACATGTGTCTATTGGAAGGCCACCCAGGTAAACACTTTAATTTTTATTTTGATATGAAATATATTGTTGAATTTCTTTTAAATTTTATTTCTATGGAATCTGTAAAGAAGAAATTCAATGATCGATTTTTTTTCCTCATTTCCAGAAATATCGATGTTCTGAAATTACATAAATTGACAATTTTAATGCAATTTCTTTCAACTTAAGAAGCCCATCTAATAGTGAATTTAGAAAAATATTTATTGCAAGATTTCATAATATTTATTAAAAAAATCAGTTTTGTAATATATGAATAATTGTAATACAGAAAGAAAAATTAATTACTTATGATCTTTTATATTAATACTTTGAAATGTAGGATTTTTTCAATAAAAAATCAGTGAGTGAAAACAAAAAAATCATGAAAACATGAAGCGCATCTGAATAAGATAATTTAGCCTATGAATGATCTAATATTAATTGAAATATATTATAATAATTTCACTAATTACTAATATGTAGAGGAAAACTATTATGGAATTTTTATAATATATTAATTATTTAATTTTGCTTTCAGTATCCGTAAGATCACACATACTCGTTTAATTAACAAGCTTACATAAAAAATATAGCTGCGATCATTTGAATTCTCTACGAAATAAAATAAATAGTGAATAATTTAATAGATAGTATTAAATACAGGCAATAAAAATGCATAAAAAACATAAATAATATAATTTAATTAGTGTGATATTTACTCTTGTAAGATATTTAGGATATTTATATTCCTTAAAGAACAAGTAGTTAATAAGTAAAAAAGAGATAAATCATTGATAAGCATCTTCAAAAATTATTACTAGTCATATCTGAAACATATACGGCAAATGGTATTATTTCAAATTATTTTTCAGCAGAATGGGGTTAACAATTTAAAGAAAACGTGCCTGTATGATTTTAAGCAAAAAAACAAATAAAACAGAAAATGATACATTTTTTTTAGAAAAAAACTGAAGTATAGAAAATAAAGAGAGTAAAAAATTATTAGCTAAAAAATTCTAAAGAATAAAATGTCTTTATTGACACCAGGGTCCAAACGTGTAGTTAAAAAGGTGAAAAAAAATAAGTAGTAGTAAAAATATTCAAAGAGCATAAACGAATAGTAAAAATCTTTAAAAAACATAAATAAATTTTAAAAATCTTTAAAAAAATTCGAATTCGAGATTTTGTGGAATCCCCATTCTGCCCAATCTTGATGAATCTGCAAATCTTGACGAATCTCGTTTTAGATTCGCCGAGTTCGAAAAACACATTTTTGGCATTATGCTTGTCAGTCTGTGACAAAAATAACTAAAAATTGTTTTGAGCTAGATGAAAGAGAAATTTGTATACAGTCTTTACTCTAATTTTGTACATTTCTATTAAACATTGAGAAAAATCCATTCAGAGGGAGTCTGTCAGTTCGGCTGTTTGAATATAAGTTAATACGATAACTACAAAAAGAAGAAAACTATTTGGATAATATTCCGTACATGGATTTAACATGTATAATGTAAGTATTTATTAAATTTGGAACCAAATCCGTCAAGCGGTTGTTTTTCTGTCGATCTGTCTTTTAACAAGCATGTAAATACAATAACTTAAAAACGCAATGGCTTAAATATATGAAATTTCTTATGCGATTCCAAGACCATAATTACAGTTTCGTGGCAAATTTTTATTCCAATCGGTTGGAAAAAAACTTCTAAAACATAAATTTTCAGACACAATTAAACGCATACCAGGAGTTAATAGTCAAAAAGTTCGCCAAAGATCATATCACCGTTTCAATAAAAATGTTAAATTTACGCCTAAGATTAATAATTCTTAACTATTGTATATCAACGTGAAGCGAGGTCTTCTTTGTCTTACCCAAGGTATACAAGGAGAATGGGAGACAAAACCTTTACTAGAAAATTCAAAAGAAAGTGTTTTTTTTTGATCACGTGCCTCTAGTTAACATATTAATTTTTAAGGCTGTCCTTCTTTCCTATAATTGCAAAACGTTATAGTAGTATTGGTAACATTGTACAAGACAACGTTAATTAGATCAATCAAAGGTGTTAAACTAGATCAATCAAAAGTGACAAATATTTGCTTACCAAAAATGAATCTTTCCATATATTTTATTAAAAAATTAATTAAAATTTAAAAATTTTTCTCAAAACCTTAGGCTTATATTCATTAAGAAATTCTTTTTATACCACTTTAAAATTTAAACAAAAAAAGCTTTTCAGGATTTTAATTTATTTTCAAGCGATTCTTTGGTTTAATTTCCTTAAGTTAAAAAAATTTTAAGTATAATTTGCATAAAATGAAAAAAATAATTTTCAGTGTTTTGGTGATTAGATTTGTACTCGCGATAGTTACCACCATATGAAATACATTTTTCCTATGTGTGCTCGTTATCGTTGGCATGTAATTAAAAGAAACTTTTGAAAATTAGGTAAAAATAATAGGATCAAATCTAAAGCATAATCATGCTACAATTTTTTGGGCTAAATGTCTAAAGTTTGAATCTCTTTTTTTGTGTCCATCATTTAAATTTTTTGTTTCATCATGAATTCCATCAAATAAAAATCTATATTTTTTTTAGTGTAACTAAAAATGGTTGATATAATTTTTTTCATGGCTGTTCGTGACATAAAACTTAGATTTTAAAGCAAAATCTGTTTAATTTACCAACAATTTCTATTTATTTGCACTGTTCTTAAGATTTTATGGGTAAAATTTCTTGATATTATATATCAAATAATATGGTTCTTAGTACTAATTTCTCAGACCTTAATATTTGAGCTAAATATTCGTTTTTTGTTTACTAAAAGAATATTAAAAATATCAAAGAATGAATCAAAATATAAGTGAAATAATGAGCCATTATAATATTATACATCTTTTAAGCTTTAAACAAAAGGTAAAAATTCCGCAAAAATTTTACCTAAAAAGTCCTGTGAATTATTTCTAAACTTGTGCTTCTTCTTAATTCTGGACAAATTATATCAAATAATTAAATTATAGAATATTTTTGTACGATATATTAAATATTTTAATTCATTTTAAAGTGAAAAAATAGTGCTTCAAATTCGTTTATTAAAAAACATCTTCAAATGAAGTCGGATATCTTAAGTTCTAATCTTGATTTATTTATTATTTCTTATGAAATGTCAAATATCGAGGCGAATTCTTTATTATATATTTGAATTAAAACCATAATTTTATAATTTAAAAAGAAGTATTCCTTTGAACTTAAAAAAAAAGTATTGGTACAATTTACAAGAATTGTTGTCCAATATTTTTAAAATAGCTCCAATGATTTTACAAGTAAAATAAGATGCGAATCAGACTCCCATGAGTCCATGGATTTTCCAAATTTTTCAAGATAGGTTACGAGCTGAAAAGATATCAGATCATTAGTACTTTAGTATATTTTGCAGAAAGAATCCCGTGGTTAGAGTACAGTGTCATCACTAAAATAAATGTTTGTGTTGAATTATTTCAAAGTTTCCATGTTTGAACAAGGTCTTCCTTCAGTCTGATAGCTTGTTTGTACAAGATTACTTGCGGGTATCAAACAAAAGTTTTTTTTAAAAAAAACTTTCATTTTAAGAAAAATAAAGAAGTGATAAAGATGCATTGTCTGGAAACTATATGTCTGCTCCAATTCGTTCAAAACCTGTTTGTCCTTCGATGAAATTATTTTTACCACAAACACGAAAATTTCAAATTTAATTTTTATTAATGTTTATCTTTAAAAGTGCTAAATCCAGATATTTCCGGATTTCAAGAGAACAAATGCTCTTAATTATAGTTATTCTTTTCAAATAGTGTTTTAAATTTTGGAACGAATTTCTAGAATTTATTTGACAAGAATTGACGTGATTTTTGCTTGGATTCCTTAAAACTCTGTTTATCTTCCAATTAGTTTTTTTCTTATTATAAGTAGAGAAAATATAAAATTTAATATTTAAGAGTGTTACATTTATTTATTTTCTTATTTAAAAGTAACGAGAACGAATTTTAAAAATGATTCCAAGAGAACATATAGTGTTAATTATATTTACTCTTTCCAAATAGTTATTTAAAATTTGGAACGAAATTCTAGAATTTATTTGGCAACAATCAGCGAGGTTTTCGCTCTGATTCTTAGGAAATTCTGTTTATCTTTCGATTAGTTTTTTGCTTATTATAAGGTGAGAAAATATTAAATATCACATTTAAAATCATAATTCAGATAATTGGAAAACTTCAAGCAAATAAATAGTATTAATTACATTTATTCTTGAACAAATAGTGATGTGAAATTTGTCTGTATCTATGTTCGATTTTACCTGAAACAAATATTTATCAAGCTTCAAAGTTTTGAATAATTTCTTTACTAAACGCTTGAAATAAATTCAGCATTATAGAATTTAAGAAAGCTCATTTTAAAAGAATTTTAGCATATATAGCAAATAGTTGATGCAAAAATAAATAAATAAATAAATAAAATTAAAAAAATAAACAAACAAAAAATATTTAGAAATCAAAGAATTTCTTTGTATGAAAATTTACTAGGTAAAAAATTTATTGCTAATACACACGAGCACATTTCTATACCTTTAAAAAAGATGGCTGTGGTAACAGCATAGTGTCATCATTAAAACAGATGATTGTGTTGAATTATTTCCATGTTTTAATATTCGAACTGCTATATTCAATATGTTATGACACGGAAACTTCTTTGATGAAGATTGCTTATTAGTGGTAAACAAAATTCAAAGAAAAATTTTTAATTTTGAAAAATACAAAGAATTTATGACGATGTCTTATCTAATAACTGAGATAGATGTTTGCTTTGAATCTATGTAGTTTTGCCTATCTTTTAATCGATATTTTTCTTATCACCAAGAAAGCTTGAAATTTTAATGTATAAAATTTTATTTAGATTCTCAAATAAATAAATAATTTTATCTATATTTATTTTTTGGAAAATATTAATTGAAAATTATAACAAACTTCTTGACTTAATTGATTCAGAAAGAAATATTTATCAAGCGTTACACTTCCGAACATTTCTTTTATGAAATATATGAAATAAATCTATGATTATACAATTAAAGAAATTGATCCTATAAGGATGCTAATATTCTTATTGTTATTATTATTATTTTGATTTTGGATGTATAAACTCCTTATGTACCAACAAATATATCACAAGGCTTATAAATGTAAGCCATTACACAATTGATAATAGAAGAATTTTCAAATATAAAGGCGCAGTCAGCAAAGCAAAGAAAAAAAAAAGGGGGAGGGGGACAAGAAAATACACAAATACAAACAAAAATTGGAACAAAATTTCTCACATTCTAATAGACACATACAGTAAATGATATAATACAATTGGAGATGCATGATCAAATAAAAATAAAATATTTTAAATACAAATGCAAAATCATAAAAGTATATATGTAAATATATGTAGGCAAACACACATTTAAAAAGACATACAGAAATAAAGTCTAAATAATACAGGAGATGTTAATTTTATAGCAAAATAACATGCAAAAGAAGAAGCATAACTTTCAGAACAAACTGCTGGAGATTAAAGAACTTTTCAGCATCTCAAGAAAGTTTATAAAATGAAGAAAACACTGTTTAAACACACGAACACACTTTCCTATCTTGAAGAAAGAACTTTATGATAAAATCATATAGCCATCATAAAATAAATGCTTGTGTTGAATTATTTCAAAGTTTTGATGTTTGAACAAGTGCCTGCTATGGTCTGACAGCTTGTTTGAAAAAGATTGTTTGAATGCCAAACAAAAGTCAAAGAAAAACTTTTCATTTTGGGGGTTATAAAGAAGTGATGAAGACGCATTATCTAACAACTAGGGCTGAAATGTTTGCTTCTAATCCACGTAGCAATCGAAATCCACGTTTGTTTGCAATCGAAATTTTTCTTAATACAAAGAAAGTTTGAAAATTAATATGTAAAAGTTTTATCGGACATTTTAAAATAATTTCAGCCAAATAAAAAAAAATGTTATCTGTATTATTCTCAACAAACAATAATTTACCAAACGAATTTCTACACCGGATTTAGTAGTTAGAAAAAAATCTTTATCAAGTATTAAACTTTAAATTATTCTTTTGCTAAACTTCTGAAAGGAATTTATTATTTTATAATTTGTAGAAGTTCTTATTCAAAATTTTTAACACCTATGGTTAAACAACTGATGCAAAAAATATGTTTCAAATCTAGTTCAATGGAAGTGAAAGATTTTCCCAAAATCTAAAGAAAGTTTAACAAATGCGAAAAAAAATGAACTGTCTCATACAAGCTCACATCTATATCTTGAAGAAAGAACACAATGATAAGGGCACAGTGTCATCACTAAAACAAATATTTATGTTAAATTATTTCAAAGTTTCGATGTTTGAACAAGTGTCTGTTACGGTCTGACAGCTTTCTTGAAGAAGATTACTTGTGAGTTCCAAATAAAAAGAAGATAAAATTTTCTTTTTGGATGAAACAAAGAAATGATGAAGATGCATCGTCTTGCAACTATTGGCAAGATGTTTACTTCGAGTTCTTAAGAAGACTTGTTTATCTTTCGATAACATACCTTTTTTACATAAACAAAGAAAATTTGAAGTTTCCGCATGTAAAAGAGTTATTATGATTCTTTAAAAACTTCTAGTAAATAGATAATAGTAATTGCTTGTTTATGGTTCCAGTTCTGTGTTATTTTCTGTAATGCTTCAGGAAATTTCTAGAAATAGTTATTCGCTCATTTTACTTTTACTTTAACAGTAACTGTTATACATTATTTTCGGCAAAATATTGAATGAACAATTTTTTTAACAGTCTTTATACTTAATTAATTGAAAGTAGAAAATAATGAAAGTTGACTTGAAGATATATTCTTTTCTTTAACTATTGAACGTCTAGACCGATGATAAAACATTGAAGAAAAAGAAGGACAAAGCATTGTAATTCCCAATATTCATGTTGATGATACCAAGGCAATTGCATGGTATCTCATTCTGACCATTAGCAAGTTCCGAATTTGATCTTAATATGCTGGGAATTAATTGACGTATTTGAGTAGAATTTAATTATAACCACTAATAATGAGAAAAATACAAACTCAATGAAAATTAAGGGAAAAGCATTTCAATTGAATAGCCCTAAAGTGTAGAAAACAATTTGTATCTTTAAAGGAAATTTAATTTAATACATTAATAATAATGATATATATTAATTATCGAAGACTCGAATTAATAGTGCAAGAAAACATATATGTATTTTTCAATATATGCATGAGCTGCATATATGTATTTTTCAGTAACTCTATTAGGAATGTTGCTCTGCTTTTCCTTTATATTAATAACGATATGTTGTTTCTCCATGTTGTCAAGTTCTATAACTGATGTCTTTGTGTATGCTTCGGCTGAATTTAGTTATTTGTATTTCGTATTTTCTTATGTAATTATATATCGAAATTTGATATCGAACTTTTAGCACTATACACATCCTGATGATTTTTGTAAGAGTATGAAAAATTATTTTTTTGTTGAAGAAAGCAGACGATGAGTTCTCTAGATGACATCTTTACTGTCCTCATGATGTTAAGTAAAACGGTCCACTTTTAGTTGATTTAAAGTGCTTTCTTAGATTCTCTAATGTACACACTCCGAACCCCAAGACATAGAATAAAAAGAACAAGATGTATGAATGCATCCAGAATTGATATTGTTGATAAAAGGCTTAGCTGATAAAATATTTTTTGGGCTTCATTATACTCTAGGAATGGGATGAAGAGATACGTGCGCAACTTGGAAGTGAAGTCTGAATTTAAGTAATTAGAAATTAATTCCTTTTAAAACGTTCCATTTTTTTTCATGAAAACTGTAAACATAGTAGCGGATTAGCTAATAAACAAATAGCGGATGAATAGCCAAAGCATGCTGAGAACTTCGAGGCCCCAATATATAACTCAAAACTCTTTTTTCATCTCTGAATAGGTACGGTATTTTCATAGAATTTAATGATCTATCTTTTTTCTTCCCTCTCTTTTCATTTTCTTTTGCCTAACGAATGATCCATTATTGGAATTAAACAAGTGTATTTTTTAAACCCGGAATTCTGTGTAATTTATTGTTTATCTGGAATAATTTGAGTATGTTTCTTTGCAGATTCAACTCGAGTTTAAGTCCTGCACGTGAGCAACAGGCAGAGAGCAATCCTGAAACCACTCAGCAACAGTCTACTTCTCAAAAATCCACCAAACCACGCAGTCGCAGTCTGATTCGTCGAACGAGCAAAAAATCGAGCAAACTGAAGGATGCGGCCGCAACTCCAGGATGTAGCGCTGATGGTGATTGTCATATCTCGTGAATGCTTAGAGAGTCGAGGAATGTTAGTCTTGGACATAAAATACACATTGTTGTCTGTGTTTGAGAATTGCATACTGTGGCAAATAGA
Organism: Argiope aurantia; assembly: GCA_026543865.1. Lineage (NCBI taxonomy): Eukaryota > Metazoa > Arthropoda > Arachnida > Araneae > Araneidae > Argiope > Argiope aurantia. The sequence continues at coordinate 165,171 of JAPMOR010053779.1, forward strand.
AGCGTCAGCTGAACAGAGAGCTGTTTACAGTTGACCAGAATGTATTGTATGTGAAATGTGATTAATAGTATGGCTGAGTTGAAACCGATTCGAGTATCTTCGAATTTAGCACGCAAAACTTCTTGGTTACAAATATTTATTTTTCGATGTCTTGTTGTTATGTGGAAATTATAATTTCGCTGAACCTGAAGGTGATATGTATTTATACATGTGTGGATTCTGATTGATGTATATATAATATTATACTACGTAGAATAATGGAATCATGGTTTGTTCCTAATTAATTGTTAATGCATTCCCCTATCACAAGTAATTTATTATTATAATATAGTGTTATTTAACAAGAATGCTCTTTGCAAATCGTTAATGCATGATATTTCAACAATTAAAGGATTATTGATTTAAAAGTCATATAATTTAAACTTAAAATAATAACAAAATTAAGGGTTCTAATTTGAAATGAATAATGATAATGTATTATTATCACATCTTTAAATAGATTGTATGATTATTGAATGAATGTATTATTATCACATTTTTAATAGAATGTATATTTAGATATCAGAATTCATCTGATATCTAAAGCTCAAATTTCAAGCTCAAATTCTGTAATTAATTTGGAAAACCATAAAGAAATTTTGTAAATGAATAAAATAACTAGTTTAAATATCTTTTCATTTTCGAAATACGGCATAAACAAATTTTTGTTGTTAAAATTTTTATTGAATTTGTTGATTTTTGTTGATATAATTTTTATTGATCTGTTGATTTTTGTAGATATGATTTTTATTGATCTGTTGATTTTTGTTGATATAATTTTTATTGATCTGTTGATTTTTGTTGATATAATTTTTATTGATTTGTTGATTTTTGTTGATATGATTTTTATTGATCTGTTGATTTTTGTAGATATAATTTTTATTGATCTGTTGATTTTTATTGATATAATTTTTATTGATCTGTTGATTTTTGTAGATATAATTTTTATTGATCTGTTGATTTTTATTGATATAATTTTTATTGATCTGTTGATTTTTGTAGATATAATTTTTGTTGATATAATTTTTATTGGTATTTATATAATATTATTAAAAATTAAATAAATATTTTATTTTATTTTGTGAAATGTATAGGAATAAATATGCTTGTATCGCCACATCAGCGTTCTGGGAATAAAAATATTAACGACTGAAGACATTTCCAACTAAAAATGATCATAAAATATTCTCAGATTTCAGAGTAAGTTTTGGATCAACTTTTAATTCCTATATCATTGCTTTACCGTCACTAATTCATACTTATAGAAATATTTTTCATACATTTGAATCCAAAAGAAATATTGGTAAGTAAATTTGGGCATTGAAACTCCCGTCGGAAGCTCAATTCAATTTTGATTTATCTTCCCAAGAACTATAAATATTTCTTTCCATTATTATTTATTTTGACTAGGAAGTACTATAAATATAATGGGAGTAAATACAGATATATGTCTGTTAATTATTACTTATTTAAATGCTACCGTCACGGCACTTTTGAATTTATAAAACAAGCTACTTATATAATCTATAAAAGAATTAAAAAAGAAGAAATAAATTTTAAATTTTCATGTTTAGAACTCAAATTTTAAATGAAAATTTTAACATCCTTCTCTAAACAAGTAAGTGAATAATCTGAGTTATAACTATTATCATTTAAATTCGTAGAATTTTGATTTATACTTAATGTCAACGATAATGAGTTTGCTTAAAAATGTATTTAATTTTAAACAAAAAATTCCAAAGATTAGGCAGGCGATTTCTGAAAAAGAGGCCAAAACTCGTTTTCATCAGAACATTTGAATGGAATTTAATTAATTTTTATAATTCAGTATCACAAAGTTTTGAATTAAATTATTTTATTACTTCAAAATTTTGTTAAAAAATTAAATTATTTACATTTATAAACAAAGGGCAAAAATATCTTGTTCAACTGGTCATTTAATTAAAATTTAATTAATTTTCACAATTTAGTATCACAAAATTTTGAATTAAATTATTTTTATACTTCAAAATATATCTTGAATTCTTTTATGTTTGCATCTCTATTAGAGTTGCCATTTTTTAAAAAATAATTTTGAATAGCTTTAAAAATTATTAAATCAATTTACTGTAAAAATGTTTATTTAATTATACATTTTTAATAATAAAAATTTAATCAATCAATTATTTACAATTAATTAATCAATTGAATGAAGAATTTAATCTCACCATTCAGTTTTCAATTATTTTTTTTTATATTTCTTGCAATTATCTTTCCTTATATTGTTTAAAAAATAAACCATCCACCAATGTAAGATTATAATTAAGGAAGGAAAATTTTACATAACTAATGTTTCAAAACACTTCTTTATTACCTTTATAAAATATTTTTATTTCTGTTTTAAACTACTTGCAAATCCTTTCTGACAGTTTATAATAAACACATAGTAGTAAATACTGTACATACTTTAGCGGTGCTGGTGTTTAGTAGGAAATCCATATCATTTTTTTCTCTAGTACTCAACCAATATTTAAAACTCACTTTGAAAAGAATATAATATTCTAGAACAGTCATGTGTATGTGTGTGTATTTTTTTTCTGTTTACTCTAGTACCGAACTAATATGTAAAGTTCATCTTAGAAATGCATTTTACTTTTCCAGAAATGTCACGTGTTCTTCGAGACGAAAATATTTATGTATGTGCCATGCATAACTTTTAACCACATAAAATGATTTGAAACATCCTGACAAATTTACTCCAGTCATATCTTTCAAAGATTAGATGCTACTCCCAGTCAAAGGGATATTTTCTCTTTCTAAACTTTATCCTATTTCAAAATACAGCACATACATCTGTATATAGCAAAATAAGCTTAAATCTGAAATTTATTAAAAGAGTGCACCTGTGAAATATATTGCTTGTTCTTTTTAAGTTTCAAATCTCCTTTTCAAACCTCAGGTTGTAATCCTCTTAAGGATGGAAAGTCGCTAATGAATCCTCAAGAAAGAGATTTAAAATGTGTCCGTGAAAATCTGCTTAGTAAGGTATTCATTAGTCAACTTCTGCTTCCACTTTGGGATTAAAACAAAGAAAAGAAAAGATAAAAAAGAACTATTTTCGTTATAAGTCTGCTTAATGAATTTCAAATTTCAAGCTACAGACGTAAAAGAAATTTCAAAAATTAAATGTGAATAAATTTGGCAAAACTAAATAATCCAGGAAATAAGTATCAAGTATAAAAAGTTTGAAGTAGCTTTATATCAATTTTATTTATGGTTGAATTCCTTTTACTATTGCAGAAAAGTAGTACATGTTTAGGGTTATATATTACGAGATTTAAGGACGTATTATCACAATTCGTATATAAAAACAATTTTGTTAAAATTGTACATTATGGAAGCATGGATTAATTTTTTAGTACAGAAGCAAATAGTCCCAGCAGATTTGCAATTTAAAGAAAATAAATTTAATAAAAAGAGTTTATGAAATGAAAATTTTATTAATTTGTATAGAACAGAAATTATATTTATTCTAATTATTCGTAATCTTTACACTGTAATTTATTATTCATTATCATAAAAATTATGAAATCTTACAGTCAATTTTATCTTAATCACGACTGCAGATGGCGCTACTTCCATGGAATCAAAATTTAATTTAATAACATTAAATCGAAATGTATTTAAATTAACATTTATAAAATTAAATTAATTAAAATTATTGGTTAAATCTAGTTTATTCAGTAATTTCAATGACATTATAATAAATTTATTTTAAAATATGGAAATAGAGTGCTGTTATCGAAAGCAAATATGAAAAAAATTACAAAATTCCAGCACACTAGGAAGTGACTGAAAAATCGATTATGATAATCATTGTTTGCAAATATAAAATAAGTTAATTGATTTATGATCTTTGCTTTCAGTTGCGATTTGAACAAGAAGTCAATAAAATTATTCCATTAATAAATCGGTTTGCTTAACAAATATTTTCCTTTGGTAAGCTTTATCCATGAGAAACGCTTCATTGAATTAATATACATCACAATGTTTATTATATAATTGTTATTAAGTTTATTCATTTATGGCAAAGAATCAATTCAAAGATGAAATAAAAATTATATTTTACAGAAATATATTCAACAGAATTTGATTTTCAGAGTAAAAAAAAATTATTATTTTAGATGTGATTTAATAAACTTATAAGAATTTTTAATTCTCTTTTTATTTCGGGATAGAAACAGAAAGATATTCAGAAAAGAGACATTTTTCGAATTATTCTAAGACTTGCAAATCAGTTACAAATTCTTTTCTTTATTAACATTACAACAATCAATTTCAAATTCTTTTGATGAGCATTTTAACAATCATGCAATTAGTAGGAATGAATAACAAAAACTCTGAGATATTTTACGTCATTTATTTCAATAATAAAATTCATTCTTTCTGGACAGAAAACCAATCCAAATAAGCATTACAATAAGAGAACTAAGTAAAAATGTAGTAAAAGCATGATTCATGGGTGACTGTAAAAATATTGCATTCATGATATTCAATGATTTAGTTCATGCTTTCATGGCAGAAAATCCAATCTACGTATGGGTTACAAGAAATGGATTGAATAATAATGTCACAAAAATGTGATTTATTGAAGAATGAAAAGCTTTTATGTTCATTATAGTATTTAGATAAGTGGTCAGTCTTGCACTTTTAACAAATGTAGCCGACTGCTGAATATAAAAAAATGAAATAAAAAATATGCCATGCATGTGATATTTTTAATTAGTTATTCAGTAGCACGTAGCAGTCGTAGATGTTTATAAAATATATTTATATATTGAAGTGTAATCATCTGCATAAATGAGATTAATCGCTTTTATATTAAACAGCTTTTTATTGCTTGAAAATATCTATATCTGCTCCAAGTTGATTATATTTTCCTTATGTACTTTTAAATGATTGTTATATATAAAAAAATTATTGTCATTTCTGTTTATTGCAAAAATATTGCTTCCTTTCTTAAAAAATATATTTAAATTTTAACTAATTGTTTGAATAAAGTCTTTTATCTTAGTAAGTAATTTCTGTAGCTTGCCATATTTTAAATTAATTTATCATCAATATCAAAATAATAGATAGGAGGAATTTATTCGATTTCATAAATTTAACTAATATTAAATTATAAGGTAAAGTTCTAAAATTTGAAATACAAATTTGTGATATATGTTCATTTTTATGCTGTTGATTTTTTTATATTTTATTTATAGATATGTGAATTTTGTATATATTATATATACTTTACATCTGACAACTCTTGTGATTTTTTTCTAATCTATTTTAATTTTTTCCCTTAAAATCTTTTGTATTTTACGCTCTGTCTATATTTAAGAATATGCTTTTAACCGATTTGTTGCTTTGCACTGGATCAGAGGCGTTACCTCGAGTACCTCTTTGTCACCGTAGTAAAAGTGTTTATTGTGGAAATTGTTGTTTTGAACTATCTTTCGAAACTTTAAAAGTATTGTAGTATCAAGAAGAGGCAATGATGTAGCATATTGTTGAATCTCCAATTAGATATCTTGATTTCAGTAAGTAGGCGCTGAATTGTATAAAATCTTAATTGAATACACTTAGTATATCAACAATTTACTTATTTCAGAAGGCAAATTTTGCATTTACTGAATATCATATGAGAATTTAGATTAAAAATAGACAATGTTCAGTGAATGCAATACAAAAAAGAAGAATAATCGATATTCTAGAAAATTAAATTACAAGATGATATCAACTATTTTAAAAAGGGAAAACAATTTTCCTTATGCACCATATTGTGAAAATAAATAAAATGATGTAACGGCTGTTAATCGTTGGATAATACAAAATACTAATATTTATATTCTTATATTTACATTTTTCTGTAAAGTTGCATAACATTTTACTAAACTCATATTCATTAACAATGACTCTATATTGATATTGTGTTTTCTTTCCATCTTTTAATAGGTTCAAAATTTAAAATAAATTGTAGCTTTATGTAGCTTACCTAATCTAATATATAATTGAATATATTTTTAATATGTAGCTATATAATTCTACTTTCTTGCTTTATTTTTGCATAAACTATATAAGAAAGTTATGATTGCTAAAAGTAACAAATTTTCAGTTGGATGTAATTTGTAATCGGGAAACAATTCCATAATGCATGTTTTGAAATACGATAGTTTTTGCAAAACATACAAGAAATACATTATTTTTTTCAAAGAGAGTAATTAATTTAATTTTCCATTAGTCTCAATCATTCGTTAGACTTCAGTTTTTAATACAATTTGGTTGCCAAATTCTGAAACGTACGCCAATCATTAAAATGCTCGCCAAACTGGCGCTGTTTTGAATAACGTCGAATAACAAAAGTTCCCTTGAGAAATGTTTAATTCTATTCTGTAGAGTTGCCATGGAAATTTTCTGATTACACATTTGGCAAGTTATTGCTAGGTAAAAATACAGTTTAGCGACTTTATCTTATACTAGCGCCTTTGGCGACCAGCCGGTTCGCCAGTATTACCGCTGACTACAGTTTTAAATTAAATATTTTAAGTAACTGGTCTCTTCATAGATTCTCAAACAAAACATTTTTAATCTTCAAATTTTGATAGTCATACCAAACTTATACTGTTGTTTAGATCGTTTCGTTCAATTTACTATGTATATTTTGCTAATTTGGTTTCATTTCCGGTAAAACTTCAACTTTAATTTAAAGTGGAAATGATTAAATTGCAATTAATATAAAGATATTTTTTAATAAAACCAAGCGTTTTATTTTATTTATCATCTTTATTGTTATTTATTTATTATTATTATTATTGAATATGAGTATTGCAAATAGAATCGCTCGGTATTTAAGTCTTATGTGAACTACAAAATATTTTTCATAGTTTATGTAATATCTCAAAGAATAATTCGACAAAAATTTCTCAGATTCAGCATAAAATTCAGTTTTTAGTTTTGCTTTCAAAAAGATTGAAAAGAAATCAAGAATAATATTTTGTTCCGGCCTATAAATATATTTCAAAAATTATGAAGTCTAAATTTAATGCACTAAGGTATCATATTCTGAGAAATATTCTGTACACACCAAATTTTAAATAAATGAATGAATGTTTCTATTTTCCACTTATTATGAAGTTTTGAATGTTAAAAATTTAGAAGAACTCAACATTTTCATAATCTTAGGCCAATTAATTTTTAGAAACCTGCGCGCTGATTGGCGTATTTTCTTTGAAACGATCGATGGAAAATCTAAAATTATCCTTTTTTTTATTGAATAATGAAATTCAAATTTTTATAAATCAGTCAGTTTAAGTGATTAATTTAGTTGATTGGAAATTAACTCTTTTTATTTAAAATATTAGTGTTTCAAGTGCGTTTTGTTAAACGTGATTTCCACTGCAGAAGCGTTATGTAAAATCAAAAATTCGTTATTTATTAGAGCATTTATGGAATCGAGTTACATAAAATATAATCATTTTCCATTTAGACCATTTTAGCATATCTGTGCCTTACTAAAGGTTTACAAATAAGCTGTGTGGCCCCGATTTGAATGGATATCCTGTTCTTATTAAACCAAACTTGCCTTAAAATAAAACTGATTTATTAGATTAATAATATAGAGAGTGTAAAAGATCATAAAATAATTTTTCTTGAATTTATTGTTTAGAAAAAATAATATTTCTTATTTGTTTCATTTCCTACAGATACGTGCTAAAAATTATATTTTTGCAGATTTCATTTCCAAAAAGATTTAATTTATTTTTAATTGGAGTTTTAATCAATGTGATGGCAACACTTTGAAAACAGCTAATTTTTTCCCATGAATTCGAAAAGTGCTCGTGCAGCTTAAATTTTATTTTTATTTTGTACGAAAAAAATTATTGAAAAACATAGTTAAAATATTTATTTAAAAATTCCTTAAAAATATAAACTTAATTTTAAGGTTAAAACATTGGTATCATTTAAAAGATAAATGTTTGATCTTTAACTTCATGTAAAAATCTTTTTTGTGCGATTATATTTTCTGAAGTTATAGCTGAAACACGCCAAAATTTCGCTTAATTTTTAAATAAATAAAATTCTAATTAAAAGTTAGAAAAAAGAACCCCCAGGTGCACATTCCCGGCCTCCAAGGTATACACGTGCCAAATTTGGTAGCTGTAGGTTGAATGGTCTGGCCTGTAAAGCGTCAACACACACACACACATTGAGCTTTATTATAAGTATAGATATAGCAATTAATGGAAGTATATAAGAAGTATATTGTGCAACAGACTGTAGTTGCTTCAATACTATCTATTAAATCCACAAAACAGTAATTAATTCCCGATTACTTATCTACAACCAACTGATATTTAGTTATTTAACTGATGTTTTTCCAAAGATGTTGAGTCGCCGATACGAAAAATTATCTTCAAATTTAATTTTTTTTCTTTTTAAGCGAATGGACTGTATATAGGTTACTAAAAAATATAAAAATTTCCATATTTAATTATATATTTTATAAATATTGTCACATTTTTCATTACATTAGATTGCAATTTTCCATTTTTATTGATTAATATTTAATGAGAAAATATATTTACTAAAATGCAAACAAACATGCATACTTTCAATTATAAAAATATTCTTAAAACTTTTGCATTTTATAATGAATAAATGATTTTTCTCTATTCAATGACATAATTATTACAAGCATGTATTCTGTCCAATCAGCATATAATAATTAACTTAATTCATCATATTACATGATAATCCCTACTAGTCAAATGCATGCGCATCAGAAGAGATGCAGCTCCCATTACGCTATAATATAATTTTATTAGAATATTACAGTAGTAACCTTTAATGCAGTATAATTTTTATACGTTACATGAGAAATACCCTTCAGTCGTATTCCTCTTCATAAAAGAATCTTTTGTAAATTAATACTGGAATTGGAATGTTGATTTCGGGACCATGTGTTTTGTATGGGTCCAAAACTTCCAGAGTTTTGAGAAATGTAATTTATGAGAATATATATTCATTAACATTGTTTGTAATATATATTGTGTATCATTGCATATGACAAACAAATATTGCTCTTGATGTGAGTTATAAAAATGATGTTGAACTCTTTTGGTTCTGTTTTTATTTCAGATTTTTCCCATTCAGCAGCACATTCGTCTTTAACTGTATGGTTTTCTTTGCTATCTAAATAGAAAACATACTTTGTTTTGGAATGATGTTATTGTATGCATATTAGTACCATAGAATACTTGAGATGTTTGGGTTCACGTAGCATGTTATGTGTGCAGCTATCCTCTTATTAGTTAAAAAATATTGTTATTTGAAGCATGAAACACTCTCGGCCATCACAGTTAAGGGGTTAATTAGAAACAAGCCAGTTACGGAGATCAGAAACTCGCACATTATGCTTTTAGTGTTAACTTTGTCTCATCAATTAACTTTGATGAGTCGTATCTTATCACAAGAAAAGAAGATATTATTTTTAAATTGTAATTACAGAATAAACATAGAACAGTCTAATTGATAAATCATGCTTTCAAAGTGGTGAAATCAAATGATGGATAAAATTTGGAAAGTTGGTCATGTTCTTGATACTAGGAGCTCTGAGAAAGTTTTGTTTTGAGATTTTTTTTTCAAGAATGCAAGATGCTTGTGGATGGGTGGCCATTGATGACATCAGCCTTCAAATGAAATAAAAATTTGCAAACTCGTTGCACTGATTTTTTGTATTAGGAAATGGATGGTAAGAGAAAACATTGATTACAAATCTAAGGATTACGAGCCCTCAAATGAAATAAAAATTGGCGATATGGGATCAGTAGTTAGGTCGGAGAGATTATTTGAATTTGTTTATTATTTATAAAAATTAAGATACATTAATATATGATGGCATTTTAAGCCGAAGTTTGTTTTAAACATTATAAAGGGGGATTTTAAACGGAGAACTGTTTAATTTACAAAATTATATACGAATCACAAAGAATTATGATTGGAAATATTATTCTAAGAGAAAGAAGATATAGAAAAAACAAATCGTAATGGGTGAAAGCAAGCTATTTTATTGACATTAGAAAATATGAGCAGGGATACTGTGCAAACCTAATAGATATGGTGCATGCTCACCAACTTAATATTGCTTCATATTTGCATGCAGTTGGAGCTTATGACTAACTCTGTGATCCATTCAAGACTCTGATTAAAATCAACTCCAAATCACCGGGAGTAAAGGTGTTACCCCCTAATTCCCGCAAAAAATTATTTATCGTGTATAAGACAGAGAATACCTTGCATAGGATTGACGTATAATAGTCATGAAATATTAATCTTTGGCTTGAATTGAGTATTTTTACTGAATCTCTTGTGTGATCCTGGTATACGTTTAACAAATAGTATCAGAAAATTGAATTTGGTTCTAAATAGTTTTTCCCCCACTTATTGAAACCAAACTTTGACACAGAACTAAAATTATAGTAAAACAAATCTCACATCAAATTTTATATATTTAAGTCATCGCGTTTTTGAATTATTGAATTTACTTGTTTCTGAAAATACAGACCAACTAATAGACTCCGTACAGAGTATGGCTAAAAATTTAATAGGTGTCCACACTACAGATGTTAAGTCTGTGTAATGGTGGTAGACTCTGTACAGAATATGGTTAAAATACCTAATGGTAGACTACGTACAGAATATGGCTAAAATAACTAATGGTAGACTACGTACAGAATATGGCTAAACATTTAAAATAGGTGTCTACACAACAGATGTTAAGTCTGTCTAATGGTGGTAGACACCATACAGAATATGGCTAAAATGCCTAATGGTGGACTCCGTACAGAATATATGGCTAAAATACCTATTAGTAGACTCCGTACAGAGTATGGCTAAAAATTTAATAGGTGTCCACACTACAGATGTTAAGTCTGTGTTATCCACTGGTCTTCTTCTTTTTGTAGTTATGTTATATTCGAACAGGTGGGCAGACAGACTCCCTCAGAATAGATTTTGCTCAAAATGTGAGAGAAGTCTACACATTTGGTGTAAAGATCATGCACCAATTTTCATCCCTTTGACTTAAATCACTTTTTAATTATCTTTGAAAAGACAGACAAACAAACATAATAGCAAAAGATGTGCTTTTCGGAATGAGGAAAGGGTGAATGGGCCTGAAATGGCTAATTTGTGATATATCAAAATTTCGAGATCGAATTTTTTACGATTATAATATTTTCTCTCTATTTCGTATTAGAGAAAGCAAAAAGGAGGGAGTGTCTTTTGAATGATGTAAAAGGAGGATTTTTAAGGACCTCCGTTCAAAATGTCAGATGTCACAAATAAAGAATTTTTTGGTAATTTCTGCGTAAAATGACATTTTTGCATTTTCGTGAACAAAATACAAATCCCAGTTAAGCCAAATCTTAGTGCGAAAAGATGGGTCACCGTGAAAGGACATATTCGCTATGAAATCATCAGAGGCAATTTATAAGTCACCTACAGACAAAATCGAGGACAACAGTCAGCTTATATTAAATCAGAGCTCCTACGGTGTACCAAACAGTAGATAATAAATATAAGGAAAAATAAGAAATCTGTGTAACCATCATCAAAAATTCTTTAAAAACGCCTTTTCGAATATTTTCTGAATTATCTAAGTGGTCTTTCGGATAGTATGCGTTTTTATTTTGTTTGTCAATTCATGATCTTAATCTTTATCGCAAGTTAAAATACAAATCAACATTTATTTCAATAATTAAATCTTCGTATACAAACTACTAGATCAAATATTTCTTACCACGTTTCACATATATTAAAAAATTAATAAAAATCGTTTTTCAAAATATTCTTTTATTGATGTACTCGAAAGTACACTTTTATTTTGATTATTTTATACTTTTTATCGTTAATTTGCAATTCACTAATAAAAATGTTATGTAATCTGGAAATAAATTTTTCTCAAATTAATTAGATTGGCGTCATTCATTTTGATAAAAAAATTAAACCATTCGCAGATAATTAATTTCTGAAAATATTAAAACAGCCTGTTGATATCCAAAACACCAAAATATACAAAATTTAAAAATTCTAGCTAATGTAAAAGTAAATGAAAAATCATTTGCAAACATATATCTTTATGAAAATGAAGCAATTCAATAAAATTAAGATTTGTATTCGATACGATCTGAATTTGTGTGTTTATTTCACTCGCATAATAATAAATCACATTTCGTCATAATTACGAGAAAATTACAAAATGATTCTTTTTCAACGGAAAGTTTAATACATCATATTTAACATATCGCCAAATTCATATATGTTTATCCTGTGATTGCATTTCAATGCTCTCGACATTGTGGCAGACAGCTTGAGATCTCTTAGACAGAACTATTTGTTTTTGGAAAAGTGCCATAACGCAAATACAACATTAAAATGGAAAAGCCTGAACATAAAAGTGATGAATGCATGTTTTGTTTTGTTCACATTACATTTGAAAGAATATGTAGGGATTGTATTATCTGAAATATAAACATGTTCTACTTAAGTAAAATATTTAAATAATAAATAGTACGGAATGGATATTATTACGACATTTTTTAAATTTGGGACCTTATCCATCCGAACTTTTAAGCGGTACCGGGTTTTGGAAGTGAGGATTATTAAGTAGGAAACTAGTCATTAAATGCTTACTTCAATAACATAGCTCAACATAAACAATAAGCTACTGCTTTGATATAGAATTAATTTTGCACTATTTTTATATATAGTATAACTTACCGTATTTAGAAACCTGCTTCTATAATCGTAATGATAGTAAAATTAAAATTATATACAGCGAAATAAAAGCAGAAGTTTTCTTCAGAATTAATATCCAAATAAACATTTTTTTTAAATTTTATTTCTAACATTGGCAAAAACATGCGTTGAATTGTTTGAAGAAATGATGAAATTCGTTTTATCTCATCATATCAATAAATAAATATCTCATTAAAAATAATATATGAAGTTAAATTTAAAATATTTGTTTAAATGAAAGAAAAAATTGTACGGAATAGAAATTAATATCATTAAAGTTAATTTTTGAGAGCTTTATGGTAGAGCAAAATCTTTTTTGTTAAATTATATTTTTGGAAGAAACTTTTGAAAAAGATCATAAACTTGCCTAAATTTTAATTAATTTTATGTTTTAATAAATTTTTGAGTGATAATCACAGTACTCAATAAATGTTATAACACTAAGTTTTCCAGTTTCAGACAGTAATGAATAAATAATGACTGAAATCATGGAAAAATATTCATCATTTTTCAAATTTGTTTCAAGATTCCATACGAAATAAATTGCTGAAATATGAGAAGAATATTGCAATTATAACAAATATGATTTTTAAAGGAATTTTAATATAAAATAAAGATTTATTTATTATCTTAAATGAGAAATGCGAAAATATTCATAAAAGCAGTTCAGAGAATACAAAGAAACTATTAATCTATAAATTTAAAGTTGTGGTCGTATTTCGCATATAATAAAAGATTAAATGCATGAATTGAGGAAAAATTAATATCTTGAATAATCAAGATAATATTTCACCGTCAATATTTAAGAAATCAGTATTATCAGTGTAAAGGAATATCCATCAAGACAATTCAAATAACCATGTAAGAATTAATTTCAAGAATTATCAAGATATTTTACTGTCAATATTTAAGGAATAAATATTGCCGCATTGAAAAAAAAGTAGCCGACTCTCCATGGCCGAATGGTCATAGCGCTGGTCTCTTAATCAAGAAATCGTAAGTTCGAATCCCGCTAGAGACGATGCGATTCACCGTTTGTGTAAATATTTAATTTCTTTATTTCATGTTCCAGCAGATTCTGGAACATTCTTTAGTTTACAA